>JACXGK010011213.1:0-16437 GCA_016801125.1 Novumbra hubbsi
CGGCGTCGGAGGGGGGGTCTTCAGTACCTCGTGGAGTGGGAGGGGTACGGTCCGGAGGAGCGCAGCTGGGAGCCCCGGACGGCCATCCTCGACCCCACGCTGTTGCTGGATTTCCATCGGCGCCGTCCGGAGCGCCCTGCTCCACGTCCTCCGGGTCGGCCCCGGGGCCGGCGGCCTCGCGCAGCTGGGGCTGCGCGTCCGGGGGGGAGTACTGTCACTGCGCCTCCTGATGCCGTGCCTTCTCCTGATCGCGTCGCACCCCGGCGTTCGACGTCACCGGCCTTTTAGGTGCCGTCGTACTCGTATGTCCTGTTTTCCCATGTCCTGTGAACACACCCTTCCTGATTCTCCAACGTAGGCATCTAATGTAGTTGGCTACTTAATCCCCTGTGTGTCTTGTCTCTGTGTCCGTGATTGTTTCCTGTTATGTGTATACGGTCGTAGTCGTTTATACTACACCCTGGTAAAGTCCAGTAACATTAAAGAGCCTTTTTGAGCCAACCGCCTGCGCAGTGGTCCACTTCCTGAACCACCTCTGACACACGCACACGACCTTTCAGGAGAGAACAGACTGCGTATTCATCGGAACACTTTTCACAACCACCAGAAAGACGAGAAGGGTATTGAAATCCAGGTCATCCACATGAATCCAGAAACTACAACAGGATCCGTGACATTCATCAAGATGGAGTAGAACCACCACCCAACCCCCTCCTCCTGCTCAGGGACTCCTCACGGGGCCAGGGGGGATCTCCGCACCCTGGCCTCCAACCTACCTTACGAGGCCCCCCCAACACCACTCTGATCAAACCTCTACTTCCCAGGCAACTTCCCAGGCAACTTCCCAGGCAACTTCCCAGGCAACGCGATCAGTACTCGCTTTGGTTCTCCTTTCCTACGAACCTGTATGAGCCATTCCACCCATTTCACTGACATCTACTTTGTGGGTTTGGCCGTGCTGAACCTCATGCCTGCCATGGAGGCCTTTCAGTCGGCTAATGTGCGTCATATTAGCTGACCAGTGAATCTGATCTCGCTCCTGAATCTGATCTCAATCCTTATCCTGATTTTCTGATTCACAACCTGACAAGGCAACATAAAGGTTCATTTGTTTAAAGGGAAACAGCATGAGACAGCATGTCTCGTGTCTCGCAGGCGGTGTGTCTCGCAGGCGGTGTGTCTCGCAGGTGGTGTGTCTCACAGGCGGTGTGTCTCGCAGGCGGTGTGTCTCGTGTCTCGCAGACAGCGTGTCTCACAGACAGCATGTCTCGTGTCTCGCAGGCGGTGTGTCTCGCAGGCGGTGTGTCTTGTGTCTCGCAGACAGTGTGTCTCGCAGACAGCATGTCGGTAATGCGAATGCGGAACCGCGATATAAACAGGTTTCGGCTGAAATGCTTTTGTATTACATCTGCACCGTTGGTCTTGAGAGTGATGTAATTACTGTTTTGTACAGCTTTTGCAGAATCACAGCATCAGCACATCCTCCACACCTTCATTATAACCGCAGTAAGTTCACTTGGGGGTTTATATGCTGTTACTGTCGGTGTGTGTAGCTCGCACCGTGATGTCCGGGGCGGGCGTCTTCCAGCTGCAACCCCACCAGGAGAGCCACTGACATCTGGGGCTGTACGCGGGGCTGTAGACGGGGCTGTACGCGGGGCTGTACGCGGGGCTGTACGCGGGGCTGTAGACGGGGCTGTAGACGGGGCTGTAGGCGGGGCTGTACGCGGGGCTGTACGCGGGGCTGTACGCGGGGCTGTACGCGGGGCTGTAGACGGGGCTGTACGCGGGGCTGTAGACGAGGCTGTAGACGGGGCTGTGTGCGGGGCTGTACGCGGGGGGGTTAGGTGGCGTGCTCATGCTTGTACACACGTGTGTTCGCGTGTCGTGTGCGCTCACAGGAGTGCATGCCCGCATCTCTGTGTCTGCAGCGTTGGTTGGTGTATCGCTGCGCTGCCTGTGTTTTAGTTCATCTGTGTATCAGAACCCCATGGGAATTTCTGACCTAGAAATAGAAAATGTGTGGGAGATCTCTTTTTGAAGAGCCCCACAACAATATCTCAGATTCATCGCAGCACTGTGTGCGCATTTGATGAAATCCTCATCTGAGAGTTGCGTCAGCGGAAAGGGAGACGGTGGGGTTAACACTTATCTATTTTAGAATTACCGGTGAACAATGAAGAACGCACAATTCAGAGGCAAAACCATCACTTTCAGCTCCTTCATTATCTTACGCTAATTCATTTAGCAAAGAGGTTGTGTAGAAGGGAGGGGATAATGAACACCACACTTTGCCCACGTAGCAAAAGAGAGGGAGACAAGGAGGGAGGACAGATGGAGGGAGGAGAAATGGAGGGAGGAGAGATGGAGGGAGGCGAGATGGAGGGAGGAGAGATGGAGGGAGACGAGATGGAGGGAGGAGAGATGGAGGGAGAAGAGATGGAGGGAGACGAGATGGAGGGAGGAGAGATGGAGGGAGAAGAGATGGAGGGAGAAGAGATGAAGGGAGGAGAGATGGGGGGAGGAGAATAAGAAAGAAATTGAAGAGTTTGAGAGGTACTGAATGTTGACACAGAGCGGTATTACACAACAGCCCTGTGTTCTGCCCAATGAGAGACGAAGAAAGACAGAGAAAGATGCAGCTGCTCCCTCACTAACTTTCCAGAAGGGCTCTCCTCGGATATTGGGGGAAACGCTGCACCAGCTGTGGTATGTTAGGGGAGAGCTGAGGAATAGATGGAGGTGTGGAAAGATGAAGTGATGGTGTGGTGGGAGGTAAGGAGAGATGGAGGGCTGCAGAGATGGATTGATGAAGAGATGGAGGGATGAAGACTGAAGAGATGATAGTGAGGAGGAGGGAAGAAGAGACTGAGTTACTACCTTAAGCTTAATAGACAACCTAACAAAACACCCTTAGCAAAACATCGCAATAGCTATCAATGGAGCTAGCCTTGCCGCGTGCCTTTTCTATCATTATGAGGCCAATAGCTAGACTTATAACAAGCTAGCTTGAGAATAATACAATAAAAATCATCAGTGCAGCATGTCTAAAAGTTGTGCTGAGTAATGTTTGTGACTAGTAGATCAATAAATTACAAGGATTACTACAACATTGTAGCATTGGATTAAGATGCAAGGTGAGATACTCACATAACACATTAGTGTTATCGTTGGTATTTTAGAAGATATGATCACCAGCAGAGACGAAACCTACAAGAATCTGGGCATGTGTACAATATGGGGTGAATTTCTAGTTAATACAAAAATGTCTAGCGACCATTACGCGGAAATACAGTAGAATGCCATTTGAGGGTTAAAAACGGACCTGCGGCTGTGAATTGTGACCTTTTATAGCTCCGAAAGGGAAACGTAGCTGTGCCTACACGCACCAACCTGGCATACAGTTTGTTTGGAAAGTATTCAGACCCCTTCACCTTTTCCACATTTTGTTACAAAACAGCTGTAATGCTGTGATAAAGGAGGACCAATGCGCAGGAACAGTTGCCGAAAATATCCTTTATTTTAGATCCAGGCAGAAAAGGTATGGGTGCAAAGAAAATAAATGTTTGCAAATGTATGAAAGACAAATGAAAACAGACACCTCACATACGTATTCAGAATCTTTGCTACAGATGCTGTGGTGCATCCTATTTCCAATGGTCATTCATGAGATGTCTCTGAAATGCATACCTTGATTGGAGTCCACCTGTGGTAGGTTGGACATGATTTGGCCTGTCAGTAAAGGGTTTGACAGTACACGTCAGAGCAAAATCCAAGCCATTAAATTTGAAGGAATTTACCGTAGTTGGAGAAATTGTCTACGAAGACTATGCAATTGTCCATCAAGTCCAAGAACCAATGCACCATGCATTGAAAACGCAACACCTCGCTTGCCTAACGTTAGCCTTTTTTCCTAAAGTGTCCTCAGAATTAGCATGGTGGGCAGAAGATTTAGCAGCAGGTTGACTTCTACATAGACAACTATCCAGGGTAAAACATCTATGTATTACTTGGAAAACAGCCACTAGGCACGCAAGTGATTGCTGTTCATTTTAAATAGATTAGTGCTTGTGAGTGAGTCCAAAGTAGTAAGTTAAAAAGTTGGAAGTTAAAAAACAAAGTTTGAAGTTAAAAAACACACAGATTTACTGTGTAAAAACTATAAACGTATACTTAGCTCAACCATTCAGGATTAATCCAGTACCAAGCACTAAACTTGATATCTAACCCTAACAATAACCCAAGATAAATCATTAACCATAACCTTAAACTTTAATCATATTACTGGAGCTTACAAGTACACACAGACCTCACACACACACATACAAACACACACACACACACATCACCCAAGCTGTTTGGCCTCTCAGGAAGGAGGCCGGGTTTCTGGAGCGACCCTGGAATGATGGGAGGGTGGGAGACTTTAAAATGGTGTGTAACAAGATTCCTCCCTGCAGACTTTATACTCCTCTACACCTCTGACCATGACGTTAGGTGTCATGGATGGAGAAATCAACCTTTAACCCGAGACTCATTGTCCCAGGACTACACAAAAAAGTGAGGATTAACTAAATAAGTTTCTTTCCTTCAAATTGTCAAGAATAATATAATGTCGCTGTGTCAAGACGGAATGTCCTTTCGTTTCATTTGAAATTATGAAATAAAACATGTTTTTATTTAAAGTGGCGTTACTCTGTGGAATATCACCCTGAGACATGTACGTGTTCCTCTAAGGCAGATTTTGAGAGCACGACATCACAAGCCTTTAAGACATAAAACAACTCCCAGATAATAACATATAAGGAAAAATGGATTTGGATAGGCTTCTGGAACCATCTACAGCTTTAATTCCAGTTGTGCCAAAACAGTTTTTTGTTTTTATACCCAGTGGTCAACTCATTTAGTATTCAATGTTTTAAGCAGTCCCTACACTAATTCAGATGGAGGATGAAGTGTTGCCCACCTCCCGGCGCGGATCTAAACACTTTCCAGTGAAGGGAAACTATTCCTTTGTGCTTCAGTGTAAATGATTTTGACACAAGGGCTTTTCTAACCAGGAGTCTCCATTTTTGCCAAAAAACGTCCATTGCACTGTAGCCGCTGGAAAACCAAACAACCACTTTAAAAATCTCAAAAGTTACATGAGTGTAATAACAACAACAACTAGATGACTGTATGTATCTCAGAGTCTTCAAGCACACAGCCTTGGTGTCTGTGAAGCCAGACTAATCAGATTACAATCCACTTATACATCTCTTCTCCCGGTGCCTCAATGAGCAGTTATTATACTGCTTTAATGGTTTATTATCGATTTTCTTAGAGCACCATACCTTGTATATAACGCTCCAGACTCCACTCTCCATTGCAGCCAGACCATAAAGGCGTGAAAATACTCATACTCCTTGTCGGGAATGACACCCTAGTGAATGTTTAGTTTATGAACTATGACCTCTGCTGTAAAATTTTGTAAATGTCATCCCATGCAATAGAAGCAGTAAAGTGGTCACTGGAATGCAATAGAACTCCTCCCGATGCAGTGAATTGTTGTGAATGATATTAGTACATATTGGGTTTGACACAGTATAATACTCTTTTATAGACAAAATATTGGCTAATTTTGCTTGGTGTCAACAGGGAGATTCACGCTTTGTCATGTGTGTTGTTATGACATGTGTATAGTTTGGATCACTTGGCCTGAACACTTAAAGAGCTTGTGATCATGAATGAGGTCACTGTGTTCTTATTGGCCTGTTTCAGGCCATGAAGCCACACCCATGCTAAACCACAACAAACCGCCATACAAGCGCAGCCAAATGAACATTGGTGTCATCTTCTGTCTTATTACACTTCTCCATGTGCCTTATAGGAGCATTAGATACCATGACCCAAAAAACCTAGTAATAAAGTTATAAACACAGTGACACATTATTTGAAGATCTACACAAAGTGATCATGTCAAATTGTAATATGATAATTATGCTCTTCATCTGTCCTTTTTTTGTCTCAAATAAGCACTAATTATAAAGACCCTACATGCATTTTCATTAAGTCATGACATTATCCAATACCTATTATAAATTGCTAAATTAAACTATAGGCACTAAATCCCTTTTCTACACTACATTTACAAGATACTGTAGCATATGAATGAGCATTAAATCAATACATTAAACTGTCTTATTATGCTTTTCCTATTAGCAGACAAATGTATTAAGAGACATTCAGGTCCAGGTTTTTGGTCAAAGCCCGGATGCTTGTACCTTCAGAGGAAGACATAACATACCCTTCATAAGAAGACAGAACATAACCTTCATAGGAAGACATAACATTGATAGCTTCACTTCAGTCTTTTGGCCAGTTGCCACCAACTAAAGAAGGAGGAGAGATAGGAAGGAGGTGGAAAAGGAGAAACTGAAATAGACATAATTTCCCTCCCTCTGATATGAGTGTGATTAATAGCCCTGTCCTTATCCTCCATTCCTGCTCTTCTCTGGGACTCCTCCCCATTTTCCCCCTCCACCCACTTCTCCCCCACCTCCCCCTTCTCCCCCACCTCCCCTGTCCTCTCCCTCCTCCCCCTCTTCCCCATTCTCCCCCTCTACCTCATCCCTTATCTACCTAACGTTACCTCATCCATCATCTACCAAACATGCCTCAGCTACATAACATAACCTCATCCCTAATATACCTCACATTACCTCATGCCTCAGCTACCTAAGGTTAGTTCATCACTTATCTTCTCATCGTTACCTCATCTACTTAATGTTATATCGGCTCTAATATATCTCATATTACTTTATCCCTCATCCCACAACCTTCCTAACGTTACCT
Organism: Novumbra hubbsi; assembly: GCA_016801125.1. NCBI lineage: Eukaryota > Metazoa > Chordata > Actinopteri > Esociformes > Umbridae > Novumbra > Novumbra hubbsi. Next base: position 6,832 of record JACXGK010011213.1, read on the forward strand.
CATCTACCCAACGTTACCTCATCTCTCATCTCTCATCTAACTACCTTTTACCTATTTTCTGTCCTATCGTTGCTTTTCGCTCACTTTCTCTCCATTCCCTGACAGGTCATTACATCTGGCTGGAGTCATTACCCAGCATGCCTCTCTTCCTGACCCCAGGAAGCCATGGTCACGTGGACCCTAACCTGCTCTCTGGTTTCTACATGTTCTTCACTATGACTGTCCATCTGCAGGTAGGAAGAGTGTTTCTTCTGAGCGTATGTGTGCTGTTCTATCATCTCTGAACATCAAACAATCACATCCCCAATCACCGCTCCTACTCCTTGTCACTGAACCCCACCTCCCCAGACCTTGATCCCCACCTCGCTGTATGTGTCAGTAGAACTGGTCTAGATGGGTGAGATCTCCTTCATCACTAACGACAAGGACCTGTCTGATGAAAAGACAGACAGCAGGGTCCAGCCCTGAACATCCCTGAAGACCTGGGTCAGACTCAATACATCTTCTCTGACAAGACCAAAACGCTCAATGAGTGTACAGTTCTGTCAACACGTTCTGTCTCACCAATCTGAACTGTGCTAGTGTACAGTACTATCAACATGTTCTTTCTCACTCATCTGAACTGTGCCAGTGTACAGTACTATCAACATGTTCTTTCTCACCAATCTGAACTGTGCCAGTGTACAGTACTATCAACATGTTCTTTCTCACCAATCTGAGCTGTGCCAGTGTACAGTACTATCAACATGTTCTTTCTCACCAATCTGAACTGTGCCAGTGTACAGTACTATCAACACGTTCTGTCTCACCAATCGGAACTGCCAGTGTACAGTACTATCAACATGTTCTTTCTCACCAATCTGAACTGTGCCAGTGTACAGTACTATCAACATGTTCTTTCTCACCAATCTGAACTGTGCCAGTGTACAGTACTATCAACATGTTCTGTCTCACCAATCTGTACTGTGCCAGTGTACAGTACTATCATCACGTTCTGTCTAATCAATCTGTACTGTGCCAGTGTACAGTACTATCATCACGTTCTGTCTAATCAATCTGAACTGTGCCAGTGTACAGTACTATCAACACGTTCTGTCTCACCAATCAGTTAATCAAAAAAAGTTTGACCAAGGCTGAGTACATAAAATATCTAAACTCTTTAGTTATGAACACAGTTGTAACTAATTACAATCAGTAGTTACAGTTCACATAAAGTAACTTGTTACGTTTCTTTGTTACTTGCTGTAGCAAGTAAGATGATATGTTACTTAATTGCTTTAAGATAATTTCTTTGATTCTATATTAAGGTGTTGGTCAGCTTTGCCTCAAACATTACATGAACCACCTAACATAGTGGCTTTGGTAGGTGTATCATGAACTTTAGTTTAGTACGGATCCTTTTGTTTCCACTTCCTACTAAAGAAAATAAACGCTATGTAACGATACGCTGGTTGCAGTGAGGGAAATTGACTAACACATTATTTATATCAAGAATTAACTAGAAAAGGATTACTTAAAATACATTCCAAGCCTTGTGTTAATCGTTACCATTACGAAGTAGTGTGTCTACTGTAACTACTGACTACTGTACTTTGTAATGCATTACCCCCAACACTGGGTACGAATGGTTTAATGGTTCAAAGCGCTTGTGTTATCATTGGATGGAACAGTGGTGAGGCGGTACAGTTACTCATCTGTCTCAATGACATCATCCCTCGTCCCCTCTCCAGTCTGCAGATGGTCAAACGGTTTGTTTTGAGCGATGACCACATCCATCCTGGCTTCTGGCTGGGCCCCGTGCTGTGTGTGTGTAGTGTTGTGTGTGTGTGTGATGTTGTGTGTGTGTCACGTCACTGTTGCACATTATGGTCATGCTGAGCAAAATGAAGCATGCTCCTGAAATCAGATGAAATCGTCCGGAAACCAGAGCAATGAATTAGTCACATTGCCTCCCAAATGACGCCCTATTCAATATGTGGCGTTCTACATTTGACCTGAGACCATAGCGCTCCAGTCAAAAGCAATGCACTACATATTAAGCTGCTGGTTGGAATACAAACATTGTGCTATTGTCCAAATCCTGTATAGTAGTAGCAGTCATAACTAGCTAGCAATTAACAGGGTTTCTAACCTCAGGTATTGTATATTCATTGTATATTAATAGGATATACAGTAGCAGTATGTTGCATAAAAACCCTAGACGTGTAATCTGCAAGCCAGAGTTTTGGGTGGCTAACCAGTCTTCACTGGTGCATTCAAATTCCTCCACCACGCTGCTAAAAAGTTCATATAAATACAGGATTACAAACTATTTCATGTGCGTGTGTGTCAAAAGACTGTGGAGGTGAGGTAAAGAAAACATAATTCATGTTTTAAACACACAGCATAATTATAAGGATACATCTGGTAAAGAACCTAAGGTACCATTTTCCATTTCCATGGCATCTCATTAGAACATTGTACCTGCTATAGCTGGGCAACATGCCACTTTCCTAAAAAAACTAAAATATTTTATCAAACAGCCAAGAATCTGTAGAAACTGTAGCCATTTCTTTCCTTTATGGTTTGCTGCCCCACATACTGTACACTAGTTCTTCCAAAATGTGCTTTTTTTGGGTCAGCGATTCGACATTGATTTTAAAGAGGCGTCTTCACCCATGTCAACCTACAGTAGCTAGCAACAGTTAACAGTGTTTCTATTTTCACAACTGTATATTTGTAGATAGTAGCTATACAGCGGCTAGGTATATAGCAGATACAGTACACAAATAGACAATACCAGGACAGTATTTAGCCTGCAGTTAACAGTTTCTATTTTTGTCTGTGGGCAGACAGGTTGGCACGAGTCCCTGTTGATGGTGGTGAAGCATGCTGAGATCGGGCACTGATACCTGCTTCAACAACCCTGTCCCATGGAGACAGTCTGAAAGCGTTGTGCTTTATTCTGTGTACCGCCCTTTGTTCAGGGGGTAGTCCCCGGCAGGAAGCTACTTCAGCGTGTTTTGTGGATGGTGGTGACTGGGACGGCGGTGGAGGGATACGCCGCTGCGAGGCAATAGATCTCTGCGGGTACTACTTCCTGGCTCTCACGGTCTGCAACACTGTGGTGGTTTCCACAGCAACCACGGCTCAGGCCCAGAGACAGAGGGTGAGTTAGAATCTCGTGTTCACTGTGACCTGGACCTGGCAGAGGATGAAGAAACCGGAGGAGGAGGAGAACCGAGCGGTTGCTAAGGAGTCAGGAGGGAGATGAGTTGGAGGAGAGGGATGTGAAGAGAACAAATAAGATGTAAAAGGGAAGAGGGAAGGAGAAGATGTAGATGGAGGGAGAACAGGGGATGAGGAGAAAGAGATGGAGGGAGAAGAGGAGAGAAGGCAAAAAAAGTGATGGAGGGAGAAGAGAGGAGAAGAGAGTGATGGTGGGAGAAGAGGGGAAAAGGAGAATAAAGTGATGGAGGGGGAGGAAAGGAGGAGGAGACAATGGAGATGAAGGGAGAAGAGAGGAGGAGGAGAAGGAAGTGATGGAGGGAGAAGAGAGGAGGAGGAAAAGGAAGTGATGGAGGGAGAAGAGAGGAGGAGATTAACATAATGGAAGGAGAAAGTGGAGTTGTAGACTAACGGGGGAAAGGTATGAGGGGCAAAGGAAATGGGGGAAGGGGCAACAGGGGGAGGAGATTGAGGAAGAAGAGGGGATGAGAAGTTGAATGGACATGAGGAGAAGCATAAGGAGCATGAAGAGGAGAGGAAGAGGAGAAGGAGACTGAGGGGAAAGAAGGGAGGATTTGATCCAGAAGAGGATTGTTTTACCTCAATTTCAGAAAAAAAGTCCATTATTCAATTTTAGTCATTAATTTTTATAACCACACAGGACCAGTGCAAAAACTAACCCTGACCCTGGTGCTTGCTAAGCCAACAGTATCCTTAGGGAACCTAGTTGCAATTTGACTAGCATAATGACAATAGTCTTACTAGCATTTCATAATAGGAAGATGATTTGGAAATACCATATATTTACAATGCAGCTCCGCAATTTGGGACATGGAAGTACTATTATGAAGAGAAATCCAATTTATTTAAGCCAAGCCATCAATTAAATGATTCTCTTAATCTGTCTTCCTATTAGATTCAAGTACCTCCTTCTTGATGAAAATGATACTGGCCAAAACCTTCTGTGTCTCTAGTGGACATCGTTAATTTACCTAATTGCTCTTTGAGGGTCCACATGAATTGTCTTTGTCGTAGCACGGCATGAGATGATCCTTCAAGGTGGCCCTTGTTAATTTGATTACCCAGAGTTTGTGATTGGCTCGGGGAAGTACTGGAAAGGCATGTGAACTTAAGATGGGAGGTCAAAGCATTTCGTAATTGGGCGTGCACACCTTTTGGTGAAACAAAAGGCAGAACAGAGGGATATGCTAAAGGATTATCAAACTACTTCCACAAAAACAAGCCCAACTAGTGAAGTGTAATCATCGTGGTTGCTCAGGTTTGTTACATTGTGTACAATCCATTATCCAAAATAAAGGCTGAGTCTGCCCGTCTCCGCCTCTCTGTCTTGCGTTCTGTCCGAGCGGTACCCGGTGCCAGCCACGTGGAAGACAGCCCTGGCACCGCCACGGTGTACGGCTTCACTCCATACGACGGTATGGTAAGGTTACTGCACAGAGAGGAGCTGACCTATCAGGTGCTGGACACCCTAACCTTTGACCCTCATAGGAAGAGGATGTCATGCCGCGTCATCCAATCAGCAGAGAGACTGCAGAGAGATATGTAGTATATAATATAGTAAGACCCGAACCTCTGAGGCAACTCACATACTCACATCTGCTGTATTGATGGCCCCAGATTCAATTCTGTACCATTCGAGTCACACTGGACCACATTTCTGTTTTAGGACAGATATTACCTGGAAATATTATGATTCTCATGACAACTTTGAATAGTTTTTTTCTTTTTACCAAGAACAGCCTGAAGAATGTAGCTGCCAGCACCCAAAGACTGCTCGACTGGTACGCCAAGTGTTTTCGCAAGGAACGTAAGCTCGGACGTCCAGGAAGGTTTGTGGACTGGATGTCTAAGTGGTCAATATTTGATTAGAAGGACACTGACGAGCTGAAATCTTATAAATCGTCTGATTGTATTTGCCTGCTGCTTAACCATCTGTCAGTGTTTCAAGGTCTGTCTCTGTTTTCCCTTTCTCCCCATTGGTCTCCCCATGTCCCATACCTCATCCCTCTCACTCTTCATCCCTCTCTTCATCCGTTGGTCATCATCCCTCTGTCCTGCTTCCGGTCTCCCAGTGATAGGGCCCCTGATTTTCCCAGCATGATATATCTAGTGATTTTGCACTATTTATGTAGATGATTTATCAAATAGGATGGTTCTAACACACGTCCCTGCTGGGATGGAGAGAGGTCATATGTAGACATGAACAAAAACCTTTCACATTGCTATCAGCTTTTGACCGGTGTAAGGAGTTCACTATAGCTTCTAAACATCTGCTACTCTAATTGTAACTCGCGCTCCAGAATATCTATCATGGTAGTTGCTCATAGAGCCTTTTCTTCCTTTAGTCGATACTGATTTCAGTTAGGTTACAGTCAATTAATTAGTCATAAATCCGCTCTTCCTATCTTTGTCTCACTGTATTTATTTAATTTAAGGTTAATTATGTTTATTGTTTTCTATTTGTATTTTTACATATTTTACATTATCTATGTTTTTTGTGTGCTGTCTGGCCTTTGGCCCGGTTATTCTTGAAAATGACGATTGAACGACCTGATTAAACAACTCTGAAAAAATTTATAAAATCCCAGGCACATTTCCAAATTAAATAGCATTTACACCCTAAATCATACAACACTGTTACCAAAAAAAGCCCAACATTTCAGCATATTGTTGAACCAAGCTTTACATGTATTTAACAGGACAAGCTCCTGTCATTTCAGTACCCTTCTAAGCTTTTTCCAAGCCGAAAAGGCAGTGAACTGAACAGCTTTTCCCCAATCTCTGAATGGGCCATTGGAACAATTGATTGATTGATTTATAAGGATTTGTGCAGCAGATCATGTCACTGGTGATTTAAATCCACACAAAGGAAATTCCTAGGAAATAACTTGGTCTATCAAACTACCAGTGCTTGATTTGGGCTGGAGCAAACTGGAACAGCATTTACGGTACTGCTAATTTTAGCCAAACATTGTTGTGGGTACTCATTCGGGAGACCTTATTACCATATAAGTTTTCATGTCTAATGTGCAATTTGTCAGTTACTGCACTTATTGTATTTCAAGTAAAACGCCTATTACAATACTTTTTCTGGCGGCTGGTGGTAACAGACTAGAAATGAAATGCACTCACAGAAGTTACTTTTTGAGGAACTCATTCACCTCTGCATGGCTCAATAAACTATCAGTGTTCAACCTTGGGATGCCAATACAACAGAACACATGAAAAGGACTGACATTACTCTAACAAGTGGTCAAACGCGCCACTAAGCCAAATCTCCCGACGATTGTGGTGCCTGGCGAAAGCAAAAACCCCTCAAAGTACAGAAGGTATACATTTAAACCTATTGACTCCATTCCAGAGCATTCTGCTGCCCAGACTAAAGGACAGCATGTCCCCGTGGGAAGGTTTCAGGTGGATGTATTGTATTGACTTTGTTAGTAATCATTTCACGTAATCTCTCGTCTCCTCTCTTACGAAATCTGAGCTGCACCCCCACCCCCTTCAAACCTCCCCTCACCCCACCCCCCCTCACCCCTCCTCCTCCTCTTCCCCTGCTCTCGGCGGAGCTCTAATTTAAGTGCTAAAAGCTTTTAAAGCACATTTACATCGCAGCAAAAGGTCAAGTCTTCACATTTCCATCTCGGAAGACGGAGTCAGAAATTAGATGTTGGACGTCACCTTCTCGCCGGTCATTAAAGATCTCCTGGCACTCAGAGGAAGGAGGAAGCAGGGCCTCTCTAAAGATCCTAGGCTGTCTAATCATCACTCTGCTCCAAAAAGGCTGAGCTGAAATTACTCATCAACACTCAACTAACCGTGTGTGTGCATGGTGCCGTTCTGGCTTCAAATGGGCTGTCATACCACTCACAGGTGGGGCAACACGAAGATTGATGGCGGGACCTACTCCCGCGAACAATATTAAAGCTATTTACAGATCTAATCAACGGTGAAATAATCCAAGGCTTTATCATTGTTATGCTGTTCAGGACTCCTAGGAAATAAACATCCTTTTCGGGTGACTGGGGAATAGCCTACATTTGTTAATGAATGAATACGAACCACATTGATACAATGTAATACCCTGGCTAATCAAGATCTAGACACAGTCCCTGTCCTCATATACCTTCCCATCCTGCTGTGGATTTAGTTTAGTAGGTGGATGGGGCTGTGCCACATCTTTATTTCCAAGTGAAGATTCATCTCCGTTTTTTCAAAGCTGTATAATACAGAGATCATTGCATTTTAGTTAACAACCCAGGGTGTATCCAAAATGGCAGCTTATTCTCTCTGTCTTTGAAATAATTATTTTCCTAGTTGAGCTCAAGAAGACCAGACCAAACCATGACAATGTTGGTTTTAAGTAGAACCCTCTTGGGTTCCAAGCAGAATTTGAGGAAAAAAATGGAAGCGGAAAACAAAAAGGGCTTTTCAAAGAGTTCTCCTGTGGAGAAAGCTGAAGAGCCATTCTAGGTTGTCGATGAAACCTTGTGGGTGTAAAGCAGGCTGTGGGTAAACCCACTCGTATGGTTCCCTGGAGGAGGTGAGATGGCATGGAAGTCCGGTTGCCCGTGGAGGTACTGGTGGTCCAGGGTCTTTCCCTCCGGCTGGTGATTGATGGCCGTTCCCTCGACGGGGCTCTGGTCTGTCCTGTCTCCTGGTCTGTCGGTAAATGTTTCTGGAAAGCTCACCCGAGAAAGTATTTTCATTAGTATCGGAATGTCTGATATAAATACAGCGGGCCTATATATGATCATTTCCATGTTCCTGCTTGATGACATCAGAAGACAAGAAGGCATGCAGGGCTGTCTTGGCCTGATCCCGGTTCAGTTTGGCTGTCTTGGCCTGAGACTTCTCCTGCTATCATGCTTTAAACACATCCTTCTCCTGGTCCATGGACAGTTGTGCAACAGTGGAACCAATCCTTCTGAACAATGTTCTGTAGTCTTGGTCCAGACCTACCCGGGAAAAGACATAGACATCTACATGTTTGGAACTTCAACGAACACTGCGCCTTCATTCGACATCCTGCTCCCTCAGGCCGTGGAGGTCAAGAGCTGGGTAATGGTTGTCCATTTTCCATTTCATCATATTATTTAGCTCGTCATTTAGTGTATTTGCCACTAAGCTAGCTAGGTGAGACTACAACATCAGTCATATTCATTACACATGCCCTAAACAAAACATCCACCAGGAAAGCATTTTATTATGCTGAAATGATCCCCCGATTTCAAGAAAAGCCAAACACATACTACATTTAGCTGCAGATGGTCCATTTGCAGCAATTTGTCAACAATGAGTCAGATCTGTTTCCAGGGAGCACAAGCTCGAATCATGACTCAAAATACTTTCCAATAAGATTCCTCTGCACTTCTGAGTTTCTTTTCGAGCCATTTGTACCCGTTGAAACGTAGTCCCAACCCAATCAGTCCAATCTATTTGTTGACCCCCACGTTATTGTTTATGTATTGACCTGCCCGTTAGTGTGTTCAACGATGTTTACATCCCGTTACTGCGGTCAGTTCATTGCGCCACTGGTTTCACATGCTTGGCAGTGCGGCTCTCCAGTGACTCTTCAGCACTGCACGCATCAGCTGCAACCGCCCATAAGACTCAAGCTGCAACAGAGCCCGTCTCCTACCTAGCCTGTGTCATTGCCACGGTGGTCGCCCTGTTGCCTGGGTAACAGTCAATCAGAATGCATTACTTTCGGGGGGAGGTTCCAAAGTTTTAAACTTATGGTCATTGGCCAGGCAACTGGATCGGGGCCAGTTCCCCAGAAACACTGTTCCGATTAATGTGATTGTTAAAACCACAGAATTTAGGGAGGGAGAATTTCCGTGAGATTAAATTAAATGTTAATCAGATTAAAGGGAATGTATCATAATATAAGATCATAAAGGCCACCGTGCACTTATTAACAGTAATTTAACGGCATGCTTCAATTCATTAGTTCTAATCAAATGTGGATGTGTCGAAATGTGTTACTGTGATTGCAAGTCAGTCCGTACAGATGCTGTGAAAATCTGTGTTGTGTAGGTGCTCCCTCTGCCCCTCTGAGCGTATAACCCTACACTAGTTTCATAAGTACAGTGTGTGACACACACACATCTCAGAAGTGAACTCAGAATAAGCTTCATATTCACAGTGCTCACAACGCTCTGATTTACATCAAAGGGGCTCGAATTTTAACTAGAACAAAAAAATTTGAGCACATTACTCCAGTATTAGCTTCTCTACATTGGCTGCCCGTGAAGGCTAGGGCGGATTTTAAGGTTTTATTGTTGACCTATAAAGCAGTACACGGACTTGCTCCTGCATATCTCTCTGAAATGATCCAGCCATATATACCTACACGTAACTTAAGATCACAAGATG
>JACXGK010011214.1:0-16439 GCA_016801125.1 Novumbra hubbsi
GCTGCTGTAAGGCCAGCACATCCTTCACTAGGCTGCTGTAAGGCCAGCACATCCTTCACTAGGCTGCTGTAAGGCCAGCACATCCTTCACTAGGCTGCTGTAAGGCCAGCACATTCTTCACAAGGCTACTGATGGGCCAGCCCATCCTTGACTAGGCTGCTGATAGGCCAGTAGGTGCACCAGTAGGATATGTTAGTAGGTAAGTACATGTTGTAGATAGACAGTACTGGCCTAGTATATGTTACTAGGTAACTACAGGTAATGGATCCCAGCGTGAGGAGAGACGTGCCTGTTGTGAAAGACGTTGGCGATGGCCCGGAAGCAGCCGGCAGCCACGCGCCGTGAGCCGGTGTAGCAGCGGTCTACGGCCCAGAACATCAGGTTACTCTGGTCCGGGTTCAACTCCAACAGCAGCATCACAGCCTCACAGCCCAACTGGTGCACCTACAGGGGAAGACGGAGAGACGGACGTTCAGCGCTAAGACACTGCACTCAGGGTGGCAGTCGGGGCAAATGTCCCTTCCACTCATCCACAGCGCCATCAATCCCAGAACAGAACGCTCTACAGGACCCGGCTCTGATAGGTTGTCAGGGCAGGCGACAGGGTCAGGTCATCCATGAGGAAGGCTGTGGTGCATGTTCCCTCTTACCTTCCTGTCCTGGGAGTCCAGGATGTTGTCCAGCCACTTGTAAAGGTAGCCATCCGAGGAGAGGCCCACGTTATCAGCTACTGGGCCGCAGCACAACACGGCAGACATGGCCTACATAGCAAACACAAAGGCATGGACGGGGCTGTACAGATGGAGCGGGCAACACTAGATACCCAAGCGCTGACCACTGACAGGCTATGGTCAACCAGCTCATCCCATCTACTGTGATTAAGGCAGGATATGGTCAAATATAGCCTGGGTCCTTTAGGGGTGTAATGATCAGAATTCTGTTCCCCTGACTGTCAGGAGGTGTCCAGTCTTCTCAACCCTGGTTTACAGAGTGACCTCAACAACGGTCTTGTCAGAACAGCTGGCTGTACCTTGAGTGCACAGTACTGGTGCCGGTTGATCTGCATGTTGCGGTCGCTATAGCGGTCCAGCGGGGTGAACATGATGCTGAAGGGCCCGGCCCAGTGGCTGAACAACATGAACAGACTGTGTCTCAGAGACTGCTGGGGGAAGATGGTTCTCCTCTGGTGAACTGGTGGGAACACGTTCACGTCAAAAGAGCCAAACCTCACACTGTTCATGACATGCCACAGTACATAGTGTGTGTGTGTGTGTGAGTGCCTGCAAACGTGTGTGTGTGTGTGTGTGTGTGTGCCTGCAAGCATGCGTGCACCTGGGACGTTCTGGATGATGTTGGCCACCAGGGCGCTGAAGTGGCAGCGGATGTCCCTTAGTGTGTCTGAGTCTTTGTCATTTTCAGCCTCCAGCAGCTGCCTGGTCAGATCCACATACTCCAACAGTGTAGAGTTCAGAGAATGACTCTCCCCATCTAACCCACCACTCATACTGTAGACACACACACACACACACACACACACACACAACTGAGTCAGTTAGAAGACGGAAGGTCAATGACTCTCTACAAGCATCTCAAACGCGTGCGTGACTGGTCCGACCGGTCCTGGCGTCCACTCACGTCTGACTGACCACTCCAGCATCAGCCAGCAGCTCAAAGATCCGAACCAGCTGGACCCTGAGGACGTCGCGGCGCCTGCGTCGCTTCATGTTCTACAAGCAGGGAGCAGAACAGGGGTCAGAGAGCAGTGGGCTTAGACGGACGGCTGGACCAGATGCTCAGGGTCACTGGGCGGCACCCACCTCTGGCCTCCTCTCCAGAGCCTCCTTAATGATGAGATTCAGCTCCTCTATTAGCTCTCTGGAAGACACGACATGTTAGGACAAACCTGCTGACCGCACCCCGCGGCCTGCATTCCGCTGAGCACACAACGGAGCAGGACACGATCCAACGGGCCGGCGCCACGCAACACTGGGGTCCTCACCTGAAGGCCACGGGGTTGGTCCGGCCAAGCCCCAGGACGAGAGACTCGGTGATGTCCATGCTCTCAGAGCGCATCATCGGGACGACGTGTTTGAACAGGGATGAGGGGGACGGAGTGCCAATAATCTGCATGAAGAAACATCCCGCATGACAACAGACCATTAACAAACCATCTGCAGAAGACCCGAGGAGCAGGAACCTTGCCATAGGCCCTTATCCGCATGAAAGATCCGCTGTCCGACCTTTGAGTCGTAGCTGTAGCCACTGTCCGGCGTGGACGCCAGCGTCTCAGGCGGGGAGCAGCGGACGGAGCCGGAGGTGGAGGATGAGGAGGAGTTGGGGGAGGAGGTGGCGGAGCTGCAACAGAGGATCAGGTAGTTCCTCCACAAGCCCACGTAGGAGTCACTACTGCTGCTCAGACTGTTCAGCTTCTTGGCATTTATAGGGCTGCTGCAGGGGGCACATGTCAAAGGGCAAAGGTCAGACGGGATTCCCTGGCAAGACGATACCTTTTAAATAACACCCATACACACTCGCAGTGCAGGACAAGCGCATTCGAAGACAAACTCCAATTCATACAAAGCTGGCCTTTACTGGGATGACGTCATCCTCCAGCGATGGTGGGAAGCCATTCGGTCCCCACACACCAGAGGGTGACGTCACCCTGCACCCTCGTGCTCAGACCGCAACCACAATCTGAGTGGCCTTAAGCGTGGGCCCCTGCGACGTACTTGATGTCCACTTGGGGAGAGAGCAGCTGGAGGCGGGTGTAGGCAAACATCCAGGCGTAGCTGACCGCGGTGGGGCAGTGCTTGGGCAGGTGCTCCTGGCGCAGGTAGCTGGACAGGCTGATGACCCAGGGGTCCTGACCCTGCGTCACGTGGGCAAACACCCAGATGTGTGACGGGCTGACCACGTCGAACTGGTGGCTGATGGGAGACGAGCTCCATTCGGCCAGCGTCTGCAGGTCAATACCGCTGGGGCAGTAAAGGAGGTTGGTCTACGGGGCAGAAAGCAGGAGTGGATGAGAAACTGAGCGCGTTTTACAGCTAAGATAGTGAAACAACAAAAATCTGGCAAAGTGAGGACATTCGGCCTCACTGAGTTTTATCTGGGGTTAAAATTAGGGTTCTAACTGAGACATTATGGGTTAAGTTAAAGAGTTAGTTTATGTTTGGCATAAAAGTTAGGATATTGATTTTCAGGTTAGGTAAAGTACTTATTTATAAATGGTACTAAATTACCGGCCTTCAACATGATAGCAAAACCACGTGTTTGTGTGAGTCCACCTCAGCTTAGCCATTATTACCTGGTCAGCTCCAGTCAGGTGGATGAAGCTCTCCAGCACAGATGCACTGACTCTGTCCATTACATCGATGGCCAGCTCCTCGTCTCCCTGATGGACAGAAAAATGACTCCTAAATATCACAAGTACTCGCCTTGTACTCGCCTTGCCTGTCCAAGCGTGTAGTTACCTTGGGGATTCCCAGAGCGGTGTGCAGGGCTCGGACCTCTTTGAGGACGTTAACGGCCAGCCTGCGGGTAGCAGGGCGGCAGCTGCACAGCACCACCAGAGCCAGGCCCTCCACCACGTGTAGCACCCCCCACAGAGGAGACCGTTCCAGGGGGAGAGGCGTGCCGCTGCCAGGGCCCTGCTGGAACACACCACAACACAGTCAAAACACACGATAACATCTATTAACAGTGCGGCTCCAGTTCAGTCGGCCTTAAGTTGAACGCGTTACCAGCGACAACTTGACAGCGAATAGGAATAACGGCTCAGAAGCGAACAGTTATTTGCCTGACCCTCTGATTACGAAGCTTCCCTACTGCCGCAAACCGCAAGGCATTCAAACCCTCTTTCCGAAACGGAGCCAGCTGACCTGGGCCTCGTGGCTCCTGCTGCAGGTCTGGACGGCCTGCCTCCACTGGCTGATGAGCTGCAGCAGCATCTTGACGGCGTTGTCCAGCAGCGTGGGATGTACGTCGGTGACCTCGCGCACGACGAAGTAGACGAAGCCGGAGAGCACGTCCTCCCTCCACTCCGGGAAGTCCACCATCAGGGCCTGCAGGGTGGTGAAGGCCAGGCCGCGGAGCTCCTCGTCCATGTGGATGGTCAGCCTGGGCAGGGGGACACAAGCCGCGTGACGGTGAAAGCGGAAGCCTACAGCGAGGTCGACCATCTGCCGCCACGGAGGAGCAGCGCGTGAGGGGTCCTTACTTGGCAAGCAGCTCGATGAGGTCTTGCCGGCTCATGCCGTCTGGGATCAGTCGGGGGATGGCCGCCACACACGTACGGAACAGGTCGATCTTTGGCTTCCTCTCCCCACTGCAATAGTGCAAGAGGTAGTTCACCAATGTGCAAAGGACAAGCACACACACAGCAAAACACACATTTCTGAGGCACTTACGTGATCATGTCTTCAGGTTCCTTGTTGGACATCTGGACATTGGTCATGCTCATGGAGCGGCCAACCTCCTTGTCTAGATGACGCAGGATGTTGTCCAGGGCCTTCCTCACGGCGGGGTAGTATAGTGACATGCCTAAACACACACACACTCTTAAATTCCTGACTAAAGAAAACTTCAGTTTAACATCGTTGTATCATTTCTGGATTTTGCGACAAATCCAGTAATCCCTGAGACACATGCTAGACACATGCTAGTAGTTCTGGTCTCCTGTGACCAGGTTGGAGCTCAGAGCGGTTGACCTACCGATGACCTTGGCCTCCTCGTCAGTGAGGGTGGTGGCCAGGAAGATCTTCTTGACACGCAGGGTGTTTCCTGAAGGCATGATGACCCCTGTAGTAGGCATCGGAGGCTCCCCGTCCTTTTGCTGCAAACTGTCAGCTATGACCAGGAAGGCCCTCAGGCCGATGTTCATCCTCTGGGAAACACAGAGAGACGAGAAAACAATCAGAGAGGATCCAGGCTGCTGTAACAGAGAGAACCATAGGAACACCACCGCCATCTCATACCTCTGGGTTAATGGTGAAGGTCTTGTGAGACTTTCCTACACACAGGAGGTCATAAATGATCTCCTTCATAGCAAAGTCCAGCCTTTCCTGGGAAACGAGCCACAAAATAACAACAATCATGTATAGGGTTAAAAGCCTCGACCTACTCCCTCTGCAAAAATGACACGGGAGTCATTAGACCCATGGAAGTTTCCCAGAACCTACCTGAGCTATGAATTGGATGATCTTGACAAAGATGTTGAGGGGCGTGTCCCTGGGCACCACACTGCGAGAACCTTTGGGGAAAAGCGCTGAAACAATGCTCAGCAGCCGGCTGCAGAACATAGCAAGGAATTGGAGAGTTTCAAGGGAAAACATTGAAGACTAGGACAAGAATAAAAAGGATTCTGGTTCGGTAAAAGTAGAGCTGTGTTTCGGACTGGGTCAGTACATATTATGCAGGGACGTAACCCTTCACCTGTCTAGGAGGGGTCCAGTACTGACCTCTGTGTGACCGTGTTGCTCTCACACTTGATCCTGATGATGTAGACCCACAGCAGCCTGTACAGCGACTCCAGCGCCACACGGGACATCTTGGGATCTTTGTTCTAAAGGGTCAGAGGGAGAATGTTTAGAACGCCTGCCTACCTGCCACACTGTTCCCCCATCAGAGAGGATGAGGAGACGAGTTCCTGCTGGGACAGACCGCAGTCTGCGGGGATCGGACACGCAAACCATCAGGTTGGCCTGGTGAAGTGAATGAGGCCATATATGCAGTTTGACTCAAGCCTCCGTTGCGTTTGAAAAGCGCCTCAGTAATGATAGGATTCACAGCAAGCAGAGCTGTGATTAGATAATGAGCCTGTTTCAGATCTGATGGCATGTCAGCATTCATACTGCATTCACACATCTGGTCCAAACTAATTACACTCCGGAGTTATGAATCATCTACACTACTGATGGAATAGATTCTGGTAATTATTTCAGTTACAGAAAAAATCATTTTCAGGGAGCTGGGCTATTTATAGCGGGTGCGCAGTGTTATGCTAGCTGTAGTCGGTGACGTTCCAACCACCGGGGAGTGTTTGTACAGCTGAGCGTACAAAGAACCGGTGACTACAGGTACAATACACAGCGCTGCACGTTAAACCCAAGGCAGCAAAACGCGCTCCAACATCAACACTGCTGACGGCCAATACAAAGGCATCTTTCAAGGGTACCCGATGACCTTTCCACCCCTCTGGGGGCCATGGAGCAGCCAGCACACAGACACAAGCCAACCATGCAGATAAGAGAACTGGGTTTGTCTGGGGACAGCCGCTCTGCATCTATAACAGGAATGGCGTTCTATAGGCCTCTGAACATCCATCTGGTTGTCCTCAAAACGATCAACAAACTCTTCCATACTTTCATATCCGTCAGGGAGTCTGGGAATGTGTTATTCCCTCGTCAGCACGATTCCGACGATCTTTCCTCTCCTGTTTATTTTCAGTTGAAGACAACCATTCAGTTTCTGTCCAGCGCCTTGTTGCCCCACGCTAAAGGGTTTCATTCCCTTGTTGCCCCAGGCTGAAGGTTTTCATTCCCTTGTTGCCCCACGCTAAAGGGTTTCATTCCCTTGTTGCCCCAGGCTGAAGGGTTTCATTCCCTTGTTGCCCCACGCTAAAGGGTTTCATTCCCTTGTTGCCCCACCCTAAAAGGTTTCATTCCCTTGTTGCCCCAGGCTGAAGGTTTTCATTCCCTTGTTGCCCCAGGCTGAAGGTTTTCATTCCCTTGCTGTCCCAGGCTGAAGGTTTTCATTCCCTTGCTGTCCCAGGCTGAAGGTTTTCATTCCCTTGTTGCCCCAGGCTAAAGGGTTTCATTCCCTTGTTGCCCCACGCTAAAGGGTTTCATTCCCTTGTTGCCCCTGGCTGAAGGGTTTCATTCCCTTGTTGCCCCAGGCTAAAGATTTTCATTCCTTTGTTGCCCCAGGCTAAAGGGTTTCATTCTCTTGTTGCCCCAGGCTAAAGGGTTTCATTCCCTTGTTGCACCAGGCTGAAGGTTTTATTTCCTTTTTGCCCCAGGCTAAAGGGTTTCACTCCCTCAGGACGGGGTTCAGACAAGGGAGATTCATGACACTGGACAAACTCACCTGCAGCGTCTCAATCTGCTTTCTGATGCTGTTGTTAGACGGCATCTGGAGCGAGTGACAACGTCAGAGGGACAAAACGACAGAAGACAAGGAGTGTGAGGATGTGGGGAGGGAGACATGCAGGTTAGAAAGAGAACAGAGCGACAAAATATAATAACTCCATAAATGAGGTGCGACTGAAACCCCTCACTACAAACTGATTTATATCCACCTGAATCAGAGTGAGGTAAAGTATGGAACGCCACAGCAGTAAAGGGACGCATGTCAAAACCCAAATATATATATCACAAAGTTGTATAGTAAGACTACTATACAGAAACTGTGTAGCAATATTAGCCAATATTGCTTATATATCGCTGGCATTTTGACATGTACCTTGATATTCCTACGTTTCATACTTTGTCAAAGATGTCCAATAGATGGCAAATCAAAATGAACAGAAAGAAAACAGAGACAGAAGGACGCAAACAATCAGACAGACACCCACACAGACCAGGGGATAAAGCCAGGGAGAAGTAGCTGTGGACAGGTCTGGAAAGACACTACAGGTCTGTGGAAGTGGTTAGTCGGAGCTGTGGACAGGTCTGGAAAGACACTACAAAACCAGAACGTAAAACAATACCCACAATCCTCTAGTTAATCCTCTAGAGAAATCATAGCAGGTCCCATTACTAGTTTGAAACATTGTTAAAACCTCAAGATTTGCTCTCCAAAACAAGGCACTAAACTGAATCAGCATTTTGACCATGATCAACTGATTATCACCGTTCTAAGGTTTCCAAGGTTAGACAACAAAAACATGAACATCTAAATCACCAATTAGAGGTCAATGAAATCAAAGGAAATCTAATCCCACAGGGAATCAAAAGCAACCAAAATATCACCTAATTGATCAAAGATCAACAATGGAGTTGTAAGAGAATTACCAACACAAAAGCAACATGATAGACCATGTCCAACATGGAATCAGTGGGAATCAATCTAAACACAGGAAATCAATTCAGAGTCGAGGAGCGTAGAGTCACACAAAAGTACATCCGGGCTGGACAGCTTGAGAATGGTACAGGAGGAACATGATTGATTGGCTTGTTTGCTTTGTGATTGGTTTGCAGGGGGTTGTTGTACAGGGGAGAAGGAAGATGATCATTGAGGATCATTAACCCTTCAAGCCCCAAGGAAAAAAAGGACAACAACTTACCTGGGCTGAAGAAAGTCATGTTAGAACAGTACTATTTTCATAATGGAAACACTTATACATGGTAGAATTTGCTACGCAATGAACATCTTTTATTTGACCACTTAATGCCAAAGGCACATTAGATGATCTCTTTTCATAATATAGTATGAATTATCATTTTAATTAAGTCCTACTAAACTTTTGGGAAATCCCCTGAAATTTGTGTGTCCCATGACATTTTGGATTGTTCATGGCAGATTATATATGGTTTACTTGCTGTTTAGAGAAGTAATTGAGGGCATCGCATTGTGTACCTTCAGGTGAGAGAGGCAGTTTGTGAGGAAGATGTGCCAGTTATTGAGGAAGAACTGCTTCTGACTGACACACAGCAGACACGTCACCAGAGGATACAGTGCCTGGAGGAGAGAGAGCCCAAGTCAGCCACAGCAGAGGGAGAAACAGTGGAAAGAGATGAGAGGGTGAAGATAGGCAGTGAACAAGCTGACATGATAAGAGGGTGAAGACCCTGGAGGAGAGATGGGGACAACAAGCTAACTTTACCAAGGAGTGCTTCTTTCTGGAGCTAAGGTCGAAGGTCGTCTGGTAGAGCATCTCAACAAAGTTCTTGAGGCACGGCACGTTGACTTCATTCTTCACCGCCTGCAAAGAGGAAGCCAGTGAGGGTGGTCATTAAATATGTGAGACCGAAACAACACCCGGTTCTCTAAACCGCCACCGTTGGTACGTAATTAGAGTGCCTCCCATGGTAACAAAGTGGAATCCACCATACACAGAAAGGCCCAATGCCAATGTTAACTTGTTGAGCCAAAACAAACTAAGGAATGTGGGGCTTTCCCCATCTTTTAAAATGTTCCGTTGTTTGGTTGGTACTCACAGCTGCAACAGGGATAAGGATCTCTACAAACAGGCCGGCCAGCGCATGCTTTACATCCTTGTCCTTCACCTCTAGGAAGTACTGGGCACACTCCTGAGGAAGACAGAAACACGGGTGAGGACAGTGGGAGAAACACACCAACCGAAATCCACCTGACAAGCTTAGCCCCATTAGCCAGATACGAGTAGAACATCAGATGCAGGACGTGATGCCACCTATAAACCACTGCATATTATCCAGCATGTTCCATTAACGCGCTGGGAAATCAGCTCTTGTTAAGGGGGTAGCATATGGAGTGAGCTTTTTATTGCCGAATTGAGCTTTATGAAAAGGCAGGGCTCCGTTCAGGGCTCTTGGCACAGGGACCCACTGTCTGATCGTTACTCATCTGGCTTTATGAGGCTCTGCTACAAAGAGGTGCCGAGCTCAAACAAAAGGGCCACAGTAAAACGTTCATACTGGCTGTCGTTTAGCTGAGAGTCATCGCTCCACCGTACTCAGGCACAATCACAAGTTCAGTGGTGTATAGTACAGGTATCCAATAAAGTATTGACAAAAGAAATTCATGTTTTGAAACCGGGCGCGACTAAATCAACTTGCCCTACAAGAAAATAATATTTAGCTGTTGGCGTTTTGGTACGGTTAGCTAAAATGAATATTAAGACACGGGAGTACTGACCTGCATGAACTGGAAGGAGGCCTCAAAGTCCTCCACTGGGTACATCTTGACCCTAAAGAACTTCATGCCCATGATGAGGCTGATGATGCTCTGGACCACATATGGGCTCTGCTCCTTCTGCCTCAACTCCTTCAGCTCCGTGATGAACTTCTTACGCACCGCCTGGAACCTGGAGAGAAACCACCCCACACACACACACTCACTTAGCAGTCCTTAATTACACACACCTAGACCTAGTCTTTCAGAAGGATATGACCGTTTTAACAGATGAACTGTAATTGGCATGTGTCCAAAGCAGAGGAAATTCACTCTGATGTTCCCTAAAAAAGTATGACAGTACCAAAACATTGACAACTACATTGAAAATATAAGCAAAAGAATATTAAGGATCAAAACAGAAGCGACATGTTCAATTACTGGGGTTGAGAGAACAACTCTTACTTTGACTGCGTGAGCACTCCAATGACTTCAGCATACAGGTCAGCAATGATGTGTACATTGCCAGTGTTGGGGCCAGAGTACCTGTCATTAAGAGCACATCCATTATCCACCAATGCACAGACAACGAGCCCTTGTAATATTTGAACCTGGCGTTGTGAAGACACTGATCCAAAAACATCAACACAACTGTGGAGGAGCAGCTAAAAACAAACACACTAAAACCAGTAAAAAAACTAAGTGAGACAAAGGTTTGGGTGGACCTTCTGAAAACATGAAGCGTGTGGCTATACACTGTGGGATTAAGAACAGCCTGAGTGAATGTTTACTTAAATTTCTTAAAACGTGGCTACTGTTTTCCTTAAGTGACACAAACCTTGGGCAGACCACTTCAGACACATGCCATGAAAGCTAGTTTACCAGAATCCAAACACCCATAACGTAATGAGTGACTCAAAACAATAGGTTTTGTCGCTCTGGATAAGATAGTCTCGTAAATTACAAAATTTAAAATGTAAAAATGTGTTACTGAGTAGAGCAACTCCAACATTATGGATGTGATTGGAAAACAAATTGCCTCTCTGAATTTATACAGTGGGGAAAACAAGTATTTGATACACTGCCGATTTTCCTACTTACAAAGCATGTAGTGGTCTGTAATTTTTATCATAGGTACACCTCAACTGTGAGAGACGGAATCTAAAACAAATCCAAAAAATCACATTGTATGATTTTTAAGTAATTAATTAGCATTTTATTGCATGACATAAGTATTTGATACATCAGAAAAGCAGAACTTAATATCTGGTACAGAACCTTTGTTTGCAATTACAGAGATCATATGTTTCCTGTAGTTCTAGACCAGGTTTGCACACACTGCAGCAGGGATTTTGGCCCACTCCTCCATACAGACCCTTCAGGTTTTGGGGCTGTCGCTGGGCAATACGGACTTTCAGCTCCCTCCAAAGATTTTCTATTGGGTTCAGGTCTGGAGACTGGCTAGGCCACTCCAGGACCTTGAGATGCTTCTTACAGAGACTCCTCAGTTGCCCTGGCTGTGTGTTTCGGGTCATTGTCATGCTGGAAGACCCAGCCACGACCCATCTTCAATGCTCTTACTGAAGGAAGGAGGTTGTTGGCCAAGATCTTGCGATACAGTATGATCTATGACGGCATAGTGTGTTACTAATGGTTCTCTTTAAGACTGTGGTCCCAGCTCTCTTCAGGTCATTGACCAGGTCCTGTCCCGTAATTCTGGGATGATCCCTCACCTTCCTCATGATCATTAATGCCCCACGAGGTGAGATCTTGCATGGAGCCCCAGACCGAGGGTGATTGACCGTCATCTTCATCTTCTTCCATTTCCTAATAATTGCGCCAACAGTTGTTGCCTTCTCACCAAGCTGCTTGCCTATTGTCCTGTAGCCCATCCCAGCCTTGTGCAGGTCTACAATTTTATCCCTGATGTCCTTACACAGCTCTCTGGTCTTGGCCATTGTGGAGAGGTTGGAGTCTGTTTGATTGAGTGTGTGGACAGGCGTCTTTTATACAGGTAACGAGTTCAAACAGGTGCAGTTAATACAGGTAATGAGTGGAGAACAGGAGGGCTTCTTAAAGAAAACCTAACAGGTCTGTGAGAGCCGGAATTCTTACTGGTTGGTAGGTGATCAAATACTTATGTCATGCAATAAAAAAAAAAAGAAACATTACTCAAAAATCATAAAATGTGATTTTGTGGATTTTGGTTTTAGATTCCGTCTCTCACAGTTGAAGTGTACATATGATAAAAATTACAGACTTCTACATACTTTGTAAATAGGAAAACCTGCAAAATTGGCAGTGTATCAAATACTTGTTCTCCCCACTGTATATCAAGCATCGATAAACATTTCAATGTTTACAAAAAATCTATAGAATATGTAAATTAAGCTAATTTAGATAAAAGTATTACCACTGAAAGTAACGGAAAAACAAATAAATGTATGATATAGACAGAAATCATCAAATGTTATCATCAAAGTTATGAAAGTAGGTGATCTATACAAATTATTATAACAATACTTATGTTGCCATCTGAGAATAAATTGCACCTCAGTGAGAAATGCCATTCAGCTCAAATAGTTATTGCATAAGCTGTCAAAGTGTACTCCCAATTTAAACAAATATGCCCAAATGCGTCAAAATGTATTAAGAATAGATTTGGAATTCATTCAGCAAAGTCTATTTTTAGATAATTCCACTTCAACTACCTTCAGGGGCTAACCATAACTATCATTTAGTTGACCAGTGAATTGTAGTTGAGCTGTCTAAACGTTACCTTTCATTTGAGAAACCGGTTTGATTCTGACTTATTAGCGGGGCATACAGTATACCAAACTGTATGTGTTATGGATATAAACGATAAAGACATGTCACGTCATTTTATTTCATATCAAATTCATATTAATTTCCTTCAAGACCATGAAAGGCAGATGTTTCCTTTAAAGAGTATCCTTTTAATTGTCTTTTGAACAACAGAATCAACATCAACAAACTCAATTCAAGCTAGTGTGTTTTAATAAACCTGTGCTCTGCATCAATCTTAGACCTTTTAAGGCACCAGCACAGGCTCGGTTTCTTGTCAGATCATAAATCACCTGAAGCTTGACAGCTGCAGTTCTCAAACGGGCAAGAGCCTCGTGCTGCACAGGACCATTGAGCTATAAAAGGGCAAGACAGATCACGCAAATACTGAGTAGTGTTGTCGTTGGGGGATACCCGTACTTAGTCAAGGAAGCAGAAACCCTCTACTTGACATCCAACAAATTCTGCATGACCAGTGAACAATTGGTATGGATTTGAAATATCTTCCCAGCGTTAGGGAAACAAAAAAGAAAAACTAGTCAAGCCAAGTTCAGCTGGCCTTTTGGTAAAAGTGACAGAGGTGAGCCAGGGACGGGGCTTGAAGAGCAGCTACTTCTGGGTGAAGCAGCCAGCAAACATACATTTTGGGGAATTGCCATTACTTTATAACACAAGAACATGCAAGCATTTTAATGATATTACGGTGCCATATTGGTGATCTCCAACACGTGAAACGTATCCAAGGTTTGTCAGCGGGGGACAATGCAGACTAAACATAGGCCTGCTTCTTATCCTACAACACTTTGATAATGGAGGAATCTATGCTAGGGTCCTATTTATGGATTTCAGCTCCACATTGAGCGTCACAACAGAACCTCTGGGAACTATTAAGCAACAACTTCCAGTTCATTTCTAGGACATGATTGTGATTCCCAATGAGATTGTCAATAGGGCATAGCAACATTTAAATGGTTGGCTGTGTCATAAAGGCCAAAAGGTGCCATCTGCACCAGCCAGGGTTCCTACACACAGGAGGAAGGGCTACGTGTGGGGAATACACTTAGAAGACCATTTCTCTAACCCCCAGGCTACTAAACAGCAAACGGCTACAATGGAGAACTTCAGAATGACTAAAGTAAGGGATGCAAAGTATCGTGTAGACAGGGCACTCTAATTTCATTTAACCAGCATTGTCGGTTTGGAAATTAAACCCTTAAGCCGTGCCCTTCAGTTCACAAATTCTGCAGTTAGTCCAGGATGACAGGAACATGAATCTAGCTAGTTGGGGCAGACTGTAACAAACCTATTTTATGGCTAGGCTGGCTTCGGACAACAAAATGTCACAGGTTTTGGCACACTTTCATTTGCACCAAAACCGTTGACATTTATTCACAATTGCTGTGAATTATGTATTTACGAATGATAGTGCAACCACTACGTGTAGAAAATAATGTACATGTAAAGAAGAGTCACAACAGTTCATATTCAAGTGCTCAATGGTCAATAGGCTTATTCAATGCATTAAGGCGTTAATAATTATTTTGGGATGCAAAAATTCAAACGCTGTTCCATACTAGTGGATTTTAGCTCTGCCTTTTAAAGGCCTGTAAACAGGACCCAATTTGTGGAGAATGTCCTGCCTATGTGGACAATTCAGCTCATGCATCTGCATTTTCCTTTTGTCTTTTTTATTTGGTTTACAGTATGTAGCTACTGATGCTTGAAGCCAGCTTAAGTTTAGTTCATATCTCTTGTCCGTAGCCAGATTCAGTACCGGTCTACTGTGTAGTGGTCAGTCTCTGACCACTCTGCTGTTTAATAATGAGCAGTCAGGCCAAGTCAGTCCAGACCAGACAGTCAGTCAATCAGTCAGTCAGTCAGTCAGTCAGTCAGTCAGTCTCGCTCCTTTTGCCTGGCTCCGCTTATGCGATCCGAGAACTTTGTCTGCTAACATAAACACTCCTCGAAAGCAGCAGAAACAGCAAGTGAAAAGCTAAAGGATCTTGTTATGCTGACATTTGGGTCCATGATCATGTTATGGCATGTCTGTCTTTTGACTGTTTGACTGAAAGTTTGTTTGACTGTGAAGCTATTATTCTGCAACTTCTACTTTGATGTGGCAATAACATGCAATTGGGAAAATGTAAAGACCAAATGAAGCCCCTATATATTCATACAGAAATACAATAGAATATAGAAGTACAACTTTACTGGTTGCTCTGGATAACCACATTTGCTATAATACAAGGAAAATTTACATTTGTACATTTGTTCATCTCTGTTTAGTTCAGGTATTAGATTTTGAATATTTCCAAAAGTCTCGTTTACATAACACAAAATTGAATGGCACTATAGTAGAAGTATTAATGAGTGCTGGTGTCATATTTTCATAATAATTAAAAAAGAGCGGTGTCTTTCTGCCTGTGCGTGTGTGTGTGTGTGTGTGTGTGTGTGTGTGTGTGCATGGGCACTAGCGCAAGTGTGTATTGATATCTTACCCCTCTTTGTGTTTAAAGTGCTTGAATGCCAGGTTCAGAACATCATGTACTAAAACATCTGGCACAGGATGAAGAGGAATCTGTGAAGCAAACACAAAAAGTCATGTTAGGAACACTAATATTCCCCTCATGTGGTCTCTCTTTGCTACCATTTATTATGCTTCCTACTGGGGCCAAGGACAACCAAGCAGTGTGATAAGCCCAGGTAGATGCCATTGTCTAATGCAGTATAGGCTTGGATGTAGAATGCCTGCTGTTGGCTCAGTATGCCATGGTTTAGTAGTATGAGTGGGATTCAGTAGTATGCCGACACTGCAGTGACTGTGCATTCTGCATGATGCTTTCCACACTGACAAAAAGGCCTAGTTCAACACACTGGACAGCAAAGCACAAATACTGTTAAAAAACACTCACCTGTTTTAAAACTTCCACAGAAACTAAACAGAATATGAAATCTATGGCCAAGTCCCTCCGCTCCAATAGGTAGTCTTTGTCCCGATGCTGTTCATCCCTATAGACAGTGAGAGATTTATAACTAAGTAGAACATGCACCAAAAACCATTGTAGATTGTTTGCTCAGGAGTAGGACTTGAGGAGAGGTGGGGAGGGAGGGAGGGCTGAGCAGGGGGAGGACCATCCTTACCCTTTGGACTTGGTGCTGGAGCGAGGCCTATACTCATAGGACTCATCCTCAGTGCCGCTCTGCCGCCGATACCAGTCAAATAGCGTTCGCAGCAGGGAGGGCAAACAGTGTTCTGCTACGGAGCTCATGGAGCTTATTAACTGCAGGAAGAGAACAGACATATTCCTGGATTGGCATCGTGTTGTTCCCAAACTGTATCACAAACCTCCAAAATACCACATCACTATGATAAACTGGTTACCAACACAACTACAGCAGTAAAGACTGACGTGACATTACACTAGGGATGCAAAGGTACACGCTACGCCATCAAACGGTTCGGTACAACCCCAATGGCACACGGTATGTTATCAAACAGTTCGGTACAACCCCAATGGCACACGGTATGTTATCAAACGGTTCGGTACAACACCAATGGCACACGGTATGTTATCAAACGGTTCGGTACAACCCCAATGGCACACGGTATGTTATCAAACGGTTCGGTACAACCCCAATGGCACACGGTATGTTATCGAACGGTTCGGTACAACCCCAACAGTTCACGGTATGTTATCAAACGGTTCGGTACAACCCCAATGGCACACGGTATGTTATCAAACGGTTCGGTACAACCCCAATGACACACGGTATGTTATCAAACGGTTCGGTACAACCCCAATGGCACACGGTATGTTATC
>JACXGK010011215.1:0-16410 GCA_016801125.1 Novumbra hubbsi
CATATAATTAGGCAGGCACGGATGTAACATGACTAGAGACTAATCACGTTACCAGTCAGACGGATCTGGAATCCATCTAGCATAATACATAATTGTTTGGGGGGGGGGGGGGGTATTTAGGGTTTATTAGACAGGAAAATAGTTACCAAGTGTGTAAAAATGTACTCTTCTACTGAAAATGTATTTAATTTCTGCTTTTTTAATGCCTCCCCCAACATTAAAATGTATTCTGGATTTATATGATCTGGATTTAAAAGGATTTAAACAGTAACAATACATACATATATATATATATATATATATATATATATATATATATATATATGAAAGTGCAAACCATTCCCAAAGTAAGTAAACCTAAGTACGACTTAGGAAACATTCTCATTTCAAACCAGCAACAAACTATGAGCAAACAGAGTTAAGTAACTTAATTAAGGGACAAACTGACTTGTAGATTCTAACGATCTATTTGGCGACTGGCCACATGCTCTGATCATTAAGCTACCTCAAAGTTATGGCATTGTCAGAACTGGGATAGAATGTCCTCTATTTGTTAGATCTTATTTGTAACTTCATCAAGTTAGGAACCTCCCATGACATCACCCATGAATGGACTGCATGCACAGTGCACATGCAATGTAACAGTCAGGGTATGACAAGAGCATATCAGAGATATAGTTACTGTCATGGAAAGTTGATATACGGTGTACTTGAATGACCTTCGGTGGGATGAGCTTACTGGTGGCCTCTGGGTTTTAGTTGTTGGGGAGAAAGAGAACTAAGGATAGAAAGCAGGGTGCCAGCCTGGTCCCAGAGAGGTTCTGGTCTCTACTTTGCTGCCTCTGTTCTAACAACTGGGGATCTAATGACATGTGTAGTGTGTTTTGACACTGTTAATCCGCTCGTCATTGTCATTGCCTGGGTTTTGTATGCGTGATGATGCAGACCCATTGGGCTCTTTATACATTTGGAGCTTTTCACTTTCATGTCCATGATTCACTTTGATAACGGGCCACTAAAAATGAATCAGAGAGCGATTCATTGCTGTAATTACTTTCCTGTTTCTAACATCTTTGTACGAAGGATCATAGTAGTCAGCTGAAATCAAAGTGAAAAACATGGTCCCAGAAACAAGGTAGATACAATTCTGTAGCCTTGTTATAGTAAATCCGTTCAGAACCAAAGGTAGAATGCCATAAGCACACAACAACACTACGAAACATTTAAAAATAATAATATATTGGAACAGTAATTGTTAACAGGCATTTACTCATCTGTAAGAAACATAAAACATTTTAAAGCTGAAGGTAAAAAAAACAACAATAAAGCTGAGGTAAATGAGGTATCTGCCTCTCCTCACATAGTTAGATGATGGGTTATATCATCCATTTCCCGTCCTTGAGTTCCTTATGCAGGCCCCACAGACCGCACATGAGGAAATATATTATGAAGGATCTCATCAATGTACGGAGGCGGTGAGGTTGACATGTTCGATATGCAGTGTCGAAAACAAACGTGACAAGGAGATGACCAACGCTCTTCTAAATCTCCCTCAGTCTGAGAAAGAGACAAACAGAGAAACGTTGTGAGAAGATGTACATGGATGATCTGAAAACACAAACACTGGCATTCTTACTGTCACTTCTGTGGTGCCTCTGAAACCGAGGAAGCACTAGTGTCCCTACACCTCTGCCATCACACAGGGCTGCTGTTGTTTGGGCTCCCTAGCTCTCCTGTTTCTTAGTTCTCCATTTGTCACCCCCTCACAGCATCTTACACTGCGTGAAAAGAGGTTGACCCCTCCTCCTCCTCCCATGCCTGAACTTGGGTAGCAAGCAGAGAGAGATGAGATGGGACGGAAGGTACGAAAGACTCTTAAAAGTACTGACACTCCTTGAATTCCTCCACACGTAAGTGTTACAACACGCCATCGGAAATGGATACGCTTAAGAGTTTTGCCACTTATCAACACAAAATTTACCATAATGTCTAAGTGAAAAGAATTACTGTTCTAAATTAATTCAAAATACTACCCTATAATCAATATTTGTTGGATTCACCTTTGGCAGCAAATACAGTTAATTTAAATAAGTCTCAACCCGCATACACATCTAGGCCCATCATGCCCATTCAACTTTGCAACATTGCTCAAAATCCGTTGAGGTTGGATTGGGACCATTGCTAGACAGCATTTTCAAACTCTTTCCACATATTCTCAACTGGACATAGATCTTTTGGTTTTTAAGTCACTCCAGGGTGTCTTTGGCTGTATGTTTGAGATCAATGCTCTCAAGTCCCAGGTCTCTTGCAGACTTCAGCAGGTTTTCCTCCAGGACTCCTCTATACTTAGCTGCATGCATTTTGCCCTATATCTTCACAAGCTTTCCAGGCCTGAGGAATAATGCCCATAACCTGACACTAGCACCACCCACTACCACCACCCTGGATACATACATACATTTTCAGTTTCACATAATGCCTTTATGTGGGTCACTGACCTGACTCCCCATCAACTGCTATCCCTCATCCATCTCTTCTGTCTGACAGGCCTGGTGACAGATGTTCTTCTTCACCGCAGCCTGGGAGAGCTCCTGCACTCTGACCTCCAAATCATGGACCTGACAGGTCAGCTGATGGACCTCCTCCTGTGACAGGTCCCTTTCATAGGCCGTAGTCTGCAGGAACTCCATCAGCTCGTTCTGCTGCTCTTGGGCCTGTGACAGGTTATGGAAGTCAGACATAAAACGGTCTGACAGACCTGCAGTGGATGGGCCAGATGTGGACGGGCCTGGTGTGGACGGGCCTGGTGTGGACGGGCCTGGTGTGGACGGGCCAGGTGTGGATGGGGCAGGTCTGGACGGGCCTGGTGTGGACGGGCCAGGTGTGGATGGGCCAGGTGTGGACGGGCCTGGTGTGGACGGGCCAGAAGAAGAGGGGCCAGCAGACGGGTTGTCTCCATTCCTCCCTCTTTTATTCTCCTTCTTTCGTTCCTCCTCCTCTTCGTCCTTCACTTGGTTCCGGGTCTCTGTCTGGGTGGTGATGCTCACCTGCACTGAGGGAGGTGCTGGAGGGGAGGAGTCGGTAGCTGTGGTTCCCGCCTCCATAGAGCTTGTTGCTATGCAATTGGTCTGAACGGGGCCAGTGCCTGTGGGGGTCTTCTGCTCTGATTTGACCCTGGTGTGGCCAAACGTGAGCTTCTTTGGAATTGGGGTGCTGATGGTCTCCAAGATCACAACGTCATCGTCATCCGTGGTGTCATCATCACCCGTGGTGTCATCGTTATATTCGACAACAGGGGTGATCAAGACAGGCGATGTGGACGTCACGGAGGGGTTTTGGTGGAAACCATTAACCCTTTGTCGCTTGGTCTCAGGCTCAGCAGTTGTTGCCACAGTTCTTTTCATTCTTTATATAGACATGTTGGATGTTATTATTACATGAAGCACTCCTGAGCTAATAACAATGATTGTTGACGTAATGCTCTTTCCTAAGTACACAGGGGTTTATCAAAATAACGCTGGACAATCTTACATCTTTGAAAACATGTATTTAAGCATCTAAGATCAGGCAGACATTTCAATAAGTAAATAATAATATAACACACATTTAAGACATCTCCAGAAGCAGCCTACATGATTCGATATTTACAGTTGGACTCTCACCGTTCCTTGTTGGTTCCTGGTTGCATATCCTCTTCCTCTATGGTGCAGCTCCTGGAAAGGCAAATGGAAATCAAAACCTATATAGTGCCCAATTTATTTCTGTTTTGGATCACTGAAAAGGATACAGCAAGACAACCCCCAAAAAGGGAATGGTTTTGCAGGTGATTGCCACAGACAATTGCTCTCTCCTGATCCTTCCTGAATGATTCTTCTAGAGCTTTGCTAATGTCCTTGTCACTACTGGTAGCATGAAGCGATACCTGCACCCCATTCAAGTTGCACAGGCAGTCCAGCTTCTCCAGGATGGCACATCCGTACGTGCTGTTGCAAGAAGGTTTGCTGTGTCTCCCAGTACAGAGCTGGACAGGGCATCAACCCAGCATCAGGACCGTTATCACTGTCAGGGCCCTACAAAATGACCTCCAGTGAGCTACTGGTATGCATGTTTCTGACCAAACTGTCACAAACAGGCTCTATGAGGGTGGCACGAGGGCCCAACATCCTCTAGTCTAGTCTGGACCTGTGCTCACAGCCCAGCACCATGCAGGTTGATTGGCATTCACCAGAGAACACCAGAACAGGCAGGTCTGCCATGGGTTCTTCGTAATAATCACAGAGGAGAGCATGTTCACACTGAGCACATGTAACAGACGCGAAAGTCTGGTGATGCCGCGGTGAATGTTATGCTGTCTGCAACATAATCCAGCATGAACGATTTGGCTGTGGGTCAGTGATGGTCTGGGGGAGGCATATCCTTTGAGGGTCGCACAGACCACGTGCTAGCCAACGGTACCCTGACTGCTGTTAGGTACCGGGGTGAAATCCTCAGTCCCATCGTCAGACCTTACGCAGTGGGTCCTGGGATACTCTTGGTCCAGGACAATGTTTTGCATCATGTGACCAGAGTGTGTTGGCAGTTCCTGGATGACAAAGGCATTGATGCCTCATGTTCCTTAGACTTGAATACAATTGAGAACCTCTGGAACGTGATGTAGGGGTGCATCCAATGCCGCCAAATAGCACCACAGACATTCCAGGAGTTCGCACCATACAGACACGAGTTGCTGTGATGAAATGCACACAAGCCGCAACCGTCTGATTTAAATAGTTTACTTTGATTTTGAATCCAGCCCTGATTTTTGGTTTCCATTGATCCATTTCGTTCTCAACTATTGACACAATGAAGAGTAAAGATTTTTATCTTCAAAATATTTCCTTCATTCGACCCGATGTGTAATAAAATAGTTCCCTTAAGTTTTTAGAGCAGTATGATGGTATGCTATGAATCCTAGGCCGTTCTGTATTTTCTCTACCAGATTGTTTTATGTTACCAGCTGTAACCTAGCAATTTTTTAGGCTTTCTAGCTATCCTTGACATTCAATGACCACTCTTTAGCAAACTCCACAGGCACCTGAACAATGGGTCTGGATTTAAGTGACAGGACCAGTTCTCAGGGATCAGGTGGCATTTGATCCCATCTGGGAGCCTCCTCCATCGTAAGCAATTGATGCATTTCACCCAGTCGTCACCTTGATGCTTCCTACGGGCCGCAAAGAGAGCGCCAGTTAGAAGACGGACAAGATGGAGGAGAGGATGGCAGAGTACTTAATCGGAAATAGAAAACTATAAACTTGTTCTTGCATGGAGCAATCTTCTCGTTTGTACTTTTCAGGTGGCCTTACCTGAACATAAATTTGTTGGTTTTATCAAAATCCTGCTTCCTATGGTCTGTCATAGAGCTGTACTGGTCCTTGCTCTTTGTGTTGCACCCAAACCTGGAGGATTGGTCTGGCAACGGACTTAAGGACAACTTGAATTGAATCTAAAAAAAAGTATTAACGTTTTTGAAGTACAGACAAAAAAATATTGTACTTGATCAGATGAATCCTGTGTTTTTCCTCTAGTCTTTTATTGTCCTTGAGGTTTATCTAGAACTGTGGCAAATTCAATCGATTGGACGTGATTTAGACAGCTAAAATAAACGGTAGCTTATGGAACAATGTACTAAATTCATTGTATATAATGACCGAAATATTTGTTACTTTTCATGCGGGCATATAAATGCGTTTAATCAACAGCGATAAATGTACATTCTACACCGGGATTTTAAGTTCGTAGTAGAATGTTGAAATTCTGTCCGTTCAGTTAGCGTCCTGTGGGCAACATAAAAACAATAGTAATGTACTCACCCGTTTTACTTGCACACCGTTTATGTCGTCGCGTAATGGTCAACGTTTAAGTTTCGATTACACTGAAGCAAAACGAAAGTAAACCACAACTATCGCATCCGCATTGTTTTTCGCTAAGCGAGGAAGCAATTCGAAATAGGCCTTATGTTTGAATTTGTTAACCCAAAATATATTAGGGATTGGGTTGTCAAGGGCATTATGATTGTTGATACCTGTGGTAACCTATAGATTCTTGCGATTGTATTATGTCTGCAATGACGTTTAGGTAGGTGGCATATGTCAAATTGACATTCATATGGATACAAGGACGTTCAGGTGGTAAAAAAAAAAGTTTGACTCATCTCGACCTTCCACTGCTACTCTGTCTAGTTTCAACACTTGCACGCCCACTGTGGGTGCTTTCAACGGTGGACAGGGGTCATCACGGGCAGTCTGACCGATCGGCAGCAAGGGAGCCCCATACACAACAGGGTGCCATGTGGACAGTAGATTGGTTCAGACCAGACAGGAGAACCTACCTTGCCTTCAAGCATAGCTGAGCCTCGGATGCCCGACACAATACACTTAAGAACATTTGTGGACTTACGTCTGACCTATTTAAAAATGAGTGTTTAGGCTCTATGGCTGGTATGTATGGTCACAATTAAAGGATATCCTTGAGGGGTGTGTCTTGTGACCTGACAATTATCTGCTCTTCTTTGATCTGTGCCAAGTTGTTTATGGAGTACAAATCAAAATACATGCTAAATGGTACCAATAGTGTATCCAAAAACACCCCAAACATTCAAACAATCAGACAAACAAGGGAATAACCAATAAACATTACATTTACACTAAATACAGGTTTGAGACTCAGCAGATGGCAGATGTTCCTGAATGAGTGGCGTGTGACAAACAGTTCAAACTTAAGGGTACACTGCAATTCGTCAGTGGTGAAATAAAATTGACAACCTATGTATGTAATGTGTTCCCTTTGAATAAGGCGATGGCGTTAATTGTCTGTTCTGACAAAAAAGTTGTCAAAGTTACAACAGTACCAGATTCTGCCCACCCGCGAGGGTGGTTTCTGCTATATCAGCAGTCATTCACCCAGGGACTAATTGCAAGTTGCAGAATCCTTTCTAAACATTTTCTTCTCCCAGCCCATTCCTTGTATGACCCCAACCTGATTATGTAATTAACGCCCAGATCTCCCTCGCCCACTCACAAAGCAAGCAGCGTGATTGACATCATCTTAAATTGATGCTGTCTGCTATCAACTACTTGACTGTGTCCTCTCTCACCTCCAACCCTACCCTGATGTTCACTGACTTAGTCATGGCTAAGTGACTCACAAGCTCATACAAGTGGGCTGCTGTCGTCCGCTCCTTCTGTAGCCTCATCCACGGGGCCCAATGGGTTCACTGGTCTATTACACCAACCATCCTCACAAACTGCCTCCTCTCTCTCCGGATGTTTCCGCTCCGTATGCTCAAGCTTACACGAAGCGAGGAGGGGGGAGACCTCCCCGTCACGGTTGATAACTCTAGCGGTCACTTTCAAAAAGCGTGACGACCCTAGACAATACAGTCGTTCTTAGACGTTGACCCGCAAATCAGGTTAATCCTCTACAACGCTAGGTCATCAATTTGTCTGCTATAAAACCCCAGCAACCTATCTAGAAAGCTGTGGACTGTCTAATGGTCAACCCTCCAAAGACCATTTCACCCTGTTCCTCCATTCACTCGCCTGGTTTGGGAAATAGTAAGGGGTCCTCCATTTACTAAACTATGGCCCGAGTGAATTTGAAATGCGTGACCATCTATTCAGATCCATTTAGAACATATCTGGCTAGAGAGTTGTTAAAGGGGCATTGTTTCTGTCCTTTTCTTGTTTTCATTTCTGTTTCAAATTTCAAATTGTATTTTTCACAAAATACTGTTAATTTGCAAGGATAAGTATTTAATGTATCTGAAAACATACCTCAAATTTAATTTAATATTTTATAATTACACAAAACATATTTGGACCCTGGTCCAAATTGCTTTAATAAAATTCACTGTTTGGATGACAACGTTTAATTCCTTCCTAAACATTAAAACTGAACCGTCTAATGTTAAGGATTCGCTGGTCAAACATTATTACTGGGTTATCTTAGTCTACTGTATTTTCAGCTTGCTTACATTTTCTAGCAATGTTGGCAATGCAGCATTTATATGGGTGGCTGTTGTCAGACGTGACATTAGGGAGGGGGTTATTACTATACATTGAAAAGAAATGACACAAGATTATTAAAACAGTGAAAAAAATAAATATATTTCAAACTAGTATAAAACATTTACAAAGTATTACATTCAAAACAGTTGCATTGCAAAATGGGAACCCCAATTTTTTTTTACCGATAGCTAGGTCAGGCTGGAGAAGATAAATATTTCCTTAACCAAGCCACAGAGCAGTTGCCATGATTACCTTCCTACATCCATCCACTGTTCCTAAAACTAGACAGAAAAACATAATCCAGGGCCATTAACATGATACTAGAGCCTCCATCTACACTGGAATAGAAGTCTGAGTGAGAACAAGAGGATAAACGCAATTATCTGACAGTGTAAGTGCAAATCAGCTTACAATTAAATGCAGCATTAGGTACCTTGGTGATTGAACAATAGACATTTAAGAAAACTATTTACAGCAATAAAAATAAATACTTTCAGGTCATTCATTTGTTCAATTGTATAAAAATCTATGAAAAATGTTTGATAAAACAACAAAAACAACTTGAGGTAAAAGAAGAGGCAGGATTTGCTTCTCCTCACAGAGTTAGATGAAGGACAAAACCATTCATTCCCCCCCCCCAGCCCCTACGCTGGCCCCATGGACTTCATCCCAGGCCCCTTGCTGGCCCCATGGACTTCATCCCAGGCCCCTACGCTGGCCCCATGGACTCCATCCCAGGCCCCTACGCTGGCCCCATGGACTCCATCCCAGGCCCCTACGCTGGCCCCATGGACTCCATCGCAGGCCCCTACGCTGGCCCCATGGACTCCACGTCGGTAAGAACCTGGCCGAGGATTTCGTCAATGTACAATCCGTCGTAGTTGACATGTTCGAGATCCAGCGCCGGGACAAACGTGACGAGGAGACGACCAACGCTCCTCCGAAGCTCCCTCAGTCTGAGAAAGAGACAAACAGAGAAACGTTGTGAGAAGATGTACATGGATGATCTGAAAACACAAACACTGGCATTCTTACTGTCACTTCTGTGGTGCCTCTGAAACCGAGGAAGCACTAGTGTCCCTACACCTCTGCCATCACACAGGGCTGCTGTTGTTTGGGCTCCCTACCTCTCCTGTTTCTCCCTCTCTCGCTCCTCCCGTTCCCGTTTCTCCTTCTCCTGTTCTGCCTTCTCCCGTTTCTCCTTCTGCTCTTCCATCTCCCGCTTCTCCTTCTCCTGTTCCCCTCGCTGCCGTTTTTCCGTCTCCCATTCTTGTTTTTCTCTCCTCAGTGCCTCAGTTTCTCGCTGCAGCGTCTCGCATTGGGACCAGAGATTTCCCCTCTCCTCCTCCATGGTCTGTACCTGTAAACACGGGGGCCAGCAGGGACAGAGAAAGAAAGGATGGATGCTACAGGATTGTGTTGGTAGATACTCCTGACACATTAAGACTGTGGGACACCTGTCTGTCCACACACACACACACACACACACACACACTGAACGGTACATCCCCAACACAAGCCCGGCAAAATTCCATCAAAGCAGTCCTTCTCATAGCATGGTAAAATGTCAACAGCATAGTCGTTTTGGATCACAGCATCTAATAACTGTAAAATAGCGGAGGAAAATGGACACTCACCCGGGAACGTAATGTTTCACATTCACGGGTGGCGTTACCGAGGTCCTGGAGCAGGGTGTTCACCGGCGGGTCACTGACCTTCAACCCCTCCGACTGCTCTCCTACATCCTTCTCTCCTGTCTGACAGGCCTGGTGACAGATTTCCCTCTTCACCGCAGCCTGGGAGAGCTCCTGCACTCTGACCTCCAAATCGTGGACCTGACAGGTCAGCTTGTGGACCTCCTCCTGTGACTGGTCCCGCTCATGGGCCGTTGCCTGCAGGAACTCCAACAGCTTGTCCTGCTGCTCTTGGGCGTGTGACAGGTCAATCATAGACCGATCTGGCAGACCTGAAGTGGATGGGCCTGCAGTGGATGGGCCTGCAGTGGATGGGCCTGCAGTGGATGGGCCAGGTGTGGATGGGCCAGGTGTGGATGGGCCAGGTGTGGGTGGGCCAGGTGTGGGTGGGCCAGGTGTGGGTGGGCCAGCAGTGGACGGGCCAGCAGTGGATGGGCCAGGTGTGGATGGGCGAGGTGTGGATGGGCCAGGTGTGGATGGGCCAGGAGTGAGTGGGCCAGGTGTGAATGGGCCAGGAGTGAGTGGGCCAGGTGTGGATGGGCCAGCGGATGATGAGTACGGTGTGGACGGGCTTACAGAACAGGGGCCAGCAGGGGTGTCTCCTTCGGTCGTCTTCCTCTCCCTTTCCTCCTTCTCCTTCTTCTCCTTCTTTCGTTCCTCCTCCTCTTCGTCCTTCACTTGGTTCCGGGTCTCTGTCTGGGTGGTGATGCTCACCTGCACTGAGGGAGGTTCTGCAGGGGAGGAGTCGGTAGCTGTGGTTCCCGCCTCCATAGAGCTTGTTTCAATGCCATTGGTCTGAACGGGGCCAGTGCCTGTGGGGTTCTTATGCTCTGATTTGACCCTGGTGTGGTCAAACGTGGCCTTCTTTGGAATCGGGGTGCTGCTGGTCTCCAGGATCACAATGTCGTCGTCATCTGTGATGTCATCATCATCATCATCGACAGGGATGATCAAGGCTGGGGATTTGGTCGCCATGGAGGTGTTTTGGTGGAAACCATTAACCCTTTGTCGTTTGGTCTCACGCTCAGCAGTTGTTGCCACGGTTCTTTTCATTCTATACATAGACAGTATGGACGGTTATTATGACATGAAGCACTCCTGAGCTAATAACAATGGTTGTAGACGTAGTGCTCCGTCCCTTGTACAT
The DNA here is from genome assembly GCA_016801125.1 of Novumbra hubbsi. NCBI lineage: Eukaryota > Metazoa > Chordata > Actinopteri > Esociformes > Umbridae > Novumbra > Novumbra hubbsi. The sequence goes on from JACXGK010011215.1 coordinate 10,890, forward strand.
GGGGGGAGAGAATGTACATGAAACACTTTAAAAACAGCAACCCCACCTTGAAGTGGTGGACAGGGCCGTTGACGCCGAAGGAGCTGGAGGAGTAGACAGGGAACATACACTTGAAATGATGGGCATGCTGTTGGAGGAAGGACTGGTCCCTGTAGAGGTGGAGAGAGACATCGTCACATCATACGTTGTCAAAAACTCCTCCATCGACACGAAACACGGCCACACAGCCTGCTTCAGTCCAGCCTGCTTCAGTCCAACCTGCTTGGGCGAGGCCGGAAGTCCTGAGGGGAGTGGATCTGGGTCTCCCGCCGAGCGGCGATGCCGTGCCGGTCCGGCCGGTCCTGGTGCTCAGCGGCGTCTTCACACTGACTCTGACGGGGGGGCCGGCGGGAGACGGAGACGTTGGCGCTGCCGTCCGGAAGTTCTACACACAACAGGAGAACATGACATGAGGAGCTATTTAAAATCCACTCATCTTCCCAGGCCACCTCCTAGAGAGGAGGACAGGACACGAGGAGCATGCTGTTCGAAACCCACACACCGATTTATTGAGCTGCAGTTTCAAAACCTCCTGTTGCCGTCTCAGAGCTTCGTTCTGTTGAGCCAGAGCCATGATGCGCTTCCGCTCTGTCGTCTTCTTCTCATCTTCATACTGACACACACACACACACACACAGAGCATACATTAACATATACCCAGGCACAGGGCAGTTCAGGCAGTGTGGTAAATACCGTACGAGCATAAAGTGTCAGGCGTTAACTGGGAGTGACCCAGACAGACTGACAGAACCCCAAAGTTCTGACCTGCTGTCTCCTTTTCTCCTCCTGCTGTTTCGTGTACCTCTCACTGTGAGACGGCAGAACAGAGATTGACAGACATAGAAAACAATTCAGAATATTACACAGCCAGGCTTTACTAAGCATCAGATATAGTATTATTGATATATATGCACATTTTAAGCATTACATATTAATAATAATGTCATAAATTCAGCAACTAGGATTGCATATTTCTATTTGACTCTCACTGTTGCTTGTAGGTTTTCTGGTACGGCTGATCGTCATCGGAGTCTTCAGGTTCCTCCTCAACGGTGCAGCTCCTGGAAAGGGAGGTGAAAATGAAAAACAATGATCCCCATCAATGTGAAAAGATTCTCAATTGGCTCACCCGATTAAATAAAGGTTCAAAGATTAAAATATGAGCAAGAAAACAAGATAACACGTCGGGACCTTTCACAGATCCCATAGTTATGCTCCGGAAGTCCAGAGAACACGCACGCATTTCATTCCAGTTCTTTGAATTTGAACATGACACTGTGCGGTTTGAGTGCAGAATGATCGCTTTAATTTGAAAAGAACGTCCATCCACATCGCATGAACAACTTACAAATGCTCACAAAAATAGCCCAATGTGCAGTCCTGTCAACGCTCTCTAGGACAGTTTGTTTCCCGGTCTGTAGCCAATATTTCCGGCCCATGGGAGAGCAAAAACCAATCACTGCTTCTGCTGGTAGAACTCATGCATCGCCGATTTGTTTTCCCATAAACTGCCAAGCAGCCATTCGAGTCCCTGCGTTACAGCACAGCAGATTTGGGGCGTACGTTTCTGAGAACACACTGCGCTGTTTAATAGTTTTTCCTCTACCGCCTCTCACCGTGTGAGTGACGTAGCCTGCACAATTTAGCGCGCCCATATGTCTTGAGTATGGGACTTGGGTGTCGCCAAAGTTTTTAAATGGAGAACATCGTTTTGCATCCGTCAGCCGTCAGCCTTTTTAGGCAGGGTTTTTTGGGAAGCAGTGATTGGTCAACAAGCTTATTTCTTGCTGAAAGTATATTATGTCAGGTAGACAATATTACCAAGGGATATGCCACATCCAGAACTACAACACCAACTGTGTGCTACTCGGTGCAGGTCAGTGGCAGAAATAAATCCTGATGGAATACTTCTGAGGTAGCGACTGCAAAAGGAGCACTCTCTCTGGGTTAGGGACATACCTGAACTGTGGGTCTGGGTTCATGTTACAGAACCACTTCTCAGGGAGCAGGCTGCAATCGATCCCATCCGGGAGCTTCCTCCAGCGCAAGCAGTTGTCACACTGCACCCAGTTCTGATCGGGTCGCTTCCTACCAGGGTTGGAAAGAGACGGCTGGTTAGGAGACAGACGGGAAAGAAGAAAACAGGAGATAGCAAGGCAGTTCTACTTACTTGGTGTCTTCCACTGGTATGGTGCTGTTCGGATCTTCTTTGTCTCGTTTAAAACGGATCTCTTTCCAGTATTCCTCCAACTTTAAACCCAAGTTGTGGATGGTTTTCCTGCTCATACAAAATCAGAAAAAACACAATTACAGTTCAGTGTTGAGTCATTTGGGTCGATTTTGAAAGATGACTGAATCTTCGGTGAATCTGGACGTTACGACGACTCTTTTTGGAGCCGTTGAACGGAGTGATATCCCCCGTACTTTCCAGCCGGCCGTACCTGTATTTGTCAGTGTTATCAAAATCCTGTTTGTTGTGAGTGACCTCCAGGAAGTTGCACTCGATGACCCCGATGACCCCAACACCTTGATGGTTCGCCTGCAGAAAGACAGCGGTATTAGGCATAGGGTTAGAGGTGGAGGACAACTCCATTCTCCAAATGGAAATGCACTAATTAACCTTCAGCTGAACGCCCACTCGCTCATAGGCCTTAATGAGGCGATTCTTGTGGTACATCATGATGCCGTATTGGTCCTTGCTTTTTGTGTTGTATCCAAAGGTAATGTTGATTTTGTTGACCTGGGACAGGACTTAAGGACTTAAACAGGACAGAGAGCCCACTGACACGTGCTTCTCCCTGACGGGAACATGCCACATTTTATCACTGTTATAAATTTCAACTTTTAGCTAAGGAAAGGCATTGTGCTTAAACACATGAAAGATATTTGCTAGAGTTCAGTGTTGCGTGTACAGCAGTGACAGACACTATGTCATTGGTTCCACCTAAACCCTAAAACAACTAATAAACGGAAGATGTCTGAGGGGACACCTTGATGGCTAAACTAAAGATATGGGGGTGTTTCAAGGAAGAGAAACTGAAAAAGAATAACTAGTGTATGCTAGTACAGGCTGAAGACCCATGTGGATGTGACTACACACACACACACACACACACACAGTAAATCCATCCACTGGGCTTTGGGGTGAGCTAGGATACAACAAAGTTGGGCTTGTAGTAGTCCTTAGCAATATATGCCAGGCTCTTGGAGATGAGCTCAGTCTTCACTTTCTGGCCTCGAATAACGATCTGCATCCGGGGCTTGAGGTACAGGATACTGCAATACGCCTTAGCACCCAGACACACAAACACAACACAGTGAGTACACCAGCCGATCGGGAGCAAAACTAAATATTCTACACATATAACGTGATTAAACAACAAACAAAGCACTTAATGAAGAATAATAAAGGAAACTGAGCTCCTCCTAAAGCGACTCCAGTGTGGTAAATCAACACATCACTACTACCACAATATTTACTACTTACACGTAGGGAGTAGCAACTCTCTGGTTTTGTGAGCTGCTCCGAGCGCCTGTGTGATTCAACTGAACTGTCCAACACCTCCATTGGGATTCTGATATCATAGTGGGATGTTACGAAATCAAACTCTGTACGACCAGACGAAGTCCTGCGGGCAATAAGAAAACACAAACTGTACAGTCCTTTTCTCTGTTCACTAACCCCACCTGTGTCCCAATAGTGGACCTTCAAGCTAAATCATGGGGGGAAAGTAAAATCCAAACTATTATAAGGGGATGGCTTAATGACTGATAAAAGGGAAAGGCCTGAGACCTTGGAATTGTATATGTATGTAGTGCCATTTGATACGATGTTACAATTGCTTTACATTAATTAATTTGTTGTCATCCTGTGTGGAAATGGAAATATGTCATGAAACAGTGGTTTGCATGAGAGAATAAGCACTATTTGTTTTTTGCAGTCGACCACTCCTGTATTTGCAGGTGTGACCCACAGACCAGCCCGTCGTTGTCACAGAAGAGGGGTGGACCTCTTTGTTTCAGTTTCGGTTTCATACATATGAAAGTTAATCCATTGTCTGACCAATAACGCAAGACTTTAGCTCTGGGTAAACCAAAATAAATTTGGTATGAATTTTCCAAACATATTGCTTACCATATGTCTGCTGCAGAGAGACAAGAGACAACTATTAGGACAATTGCTCTGATGTGATTTTAAGCGAATTAACAGTGCTGAAAGAAAAACTGTCTCTAAAACTACAACAGAGAAAGTCTGTAGTTCCGGTGCATGTGTAGCAAGTGTAACAGGTCTAGCAGGTGTAGCAGGCATGTGCAGAAATAATGAGACACCATATCAAGACGTGAATCTAGGGATTTTTTTTTTGACCCCATCACTACTCTATGGCCCACTATTAAAAATGTTCTAATGTGTATCGTCATGGAAGGGGGTGTGTGTGTGTGTGTGTCCGACCTCAGGCTCCAGATGATGATGCGTGTTCCAGAAGAGCCTGTGGAGCAGGTTGAGTTGATGGCTGTGAGCTCATCAAGCAGCTCCTCCTCTGTGGTAAAGAGGGAGTATTGCAGGATGTCCTGCAGGCTGGCCTTATGATTCTCATTCACACGGAGTGCACAAGGAGTAAAGGATTACACAAGGACTACTACCAGAGTATAAGGAGTAAAGGATTACACAAGGACTACTACCAGAGTATAAGGAGTAAAGGATTACACAAGGACTACTACCAGAGTATAAGGAGTAAAGGATTACACAAGGACTACTACCAGAGTATAAGGAGTAAAGGATTACACAAGGACTACTACCAGAGTACAAGGAGTAAAGGATTACACAAGGACTACTACCAGAGTATAAGGAGTAAAGGATTACACAAGGACTACTACCAGAGTATAAGGAGTAAAGGATTACACAAGGACTACTACCAGAGTAACGCATTTACAACACCACCTTATGACTATGAACAGGGTGTGTGGTCTTTCTATTAAAGGATATACTGGCCGTTGGCGGCGCGTTGGAAGGACACGATGGGCACGATGATGTGCTCTGCCTTGATCTGTGCCAGGTACGTTTGGGAGAGCATGCCCACGTGCAGGTTGTCTCCATCTTGTGATTTGGAGAACACGATGGCGTCTTTTCCCAGGCGCATGGACCCAGATTTAAAGCCGTTGCCATAGAGACCTATTGGGTGCTGGCCATTTATGACCTTCTTCTCGCTGTAACCAAAGCTGTTGAGACAGAAACTGGATTTTTATTAAAGGAGTCTTGAGAACATGGAGAAGTGAGAATGTATGCTGTGTATTGGGGTGGTCATGGTGTGGGGTATGCTGTGTATTGGTGTGGGGTATGCAGTGTATTGGGGTGGTGTTGGTGTGGGGTATGCAGTGTATTGGGGTGGTCTTGGTGTGGGGTATGCTGTGTATTGGGGTGGTCATGGTGTGGGGTATGCCGTGTATTGGTGTGGGGTATGCAGTGTATTGGGGTGGTGTTGGT
>JACXGK010011216.1:0-16426 GCA_016801125.1 Novumbra hubbsi
GGGGGGGGGGATCAGATTTAGATAACGACTAGAATGTACAATTGAATGCAAAATCTTATTAACAATCAATTTATGAAAAATGTATGACATAGACGAGTACAGATCCTAATCTCAGTGATCCAAGAGGACCCAACAAAATATTGGACTGTTTTTCACATGCGAGCGTAAACCCAAATCTCTCTCTCACCGCACAAACTCGAATGCAAAGGGGTGGCAATTAATGATCAAGCTCGCTGGTGCCCGTTGGCTTGGTTAGGTAACAGCGTCGCTGCGCAGTTGACCTAGACTTGAGAGGTGTTGAACATTTCTTACAGATTGCTTGATACAAAATGGCATTATGGAATCTTGGAACAACTGCCGATGTTTATCATTGCAGTGTCAACTAAGTATCCTCCCAACTAAATATTATATAGCAAATCAACAACAACAAAATTGATAGTGAAGTTTTATCCTATTTCCAATCTTTTTTTCCACAAAGATAAGACAAACGTGCCTGTGGGTTCCTCTGATTTACTGGCCATTAAATGTCCGCCTCTGATACTCATTCATTATAAAGTTGTCACTGCAAAATAACTAAAATAAATATTAATTTATGTTTGGCACTACAAGGTGATGTTAAGAAGACGTTTTGCTGGCGTGCTTGCCCTGCTAAAGGGACAGAAGAACAGATTTTTATCTATTCTGATTCTGGGATTCGGTCTAGATTATTTTTGGTTACTGGTCCAATGCATGTATTACAATAGTAGGAAAACATTGTTTTTTTATGAAGCGTAGCTTATCTTTACTCAGTTAAACACATTCGTAGCCTCGGGAAAATACAACCATATGTTAATTTTAAATGTAGTGTTGTTATTTGTAGACAACAGTCTCTAACAAGTTCACCATAGCAAATGTTTTAGATGTTTCACCCACAGCTCAAATATGAAATATTCTTACAAGCTTATAACCTCTCATTGATTTTAGTGTTTGAAAAGTAACTTAACCAATTTACCTTTGGTTTAATGGAATGGCCCTTGCCAGAATGCAGCTGATGTGGGGTTGGGTCTGCAACCCACTTAAAGATTGAACACATTAGAACACTTTTAATTAAAGATTGATCATTTACATAAATATATCATTGTTGTCATTTAACAACATTATTATATTGTTATATCATACATGAATTCATCTAAACAAGGGTACAGACATTTATTATATTTACGCACCCTTGGCTATGTTAATATTTCGGAAATATGTCTTAAATATGTGCAGAATTATACCATCTACATAGGTTGTAGGCCTGGAACAGAACATTGTCACATCAACTGTTGCTTGTTATTCCCAGAGGCCCCTGGTCCATAATTAAATTCCAAGTTAAGAGACCATTCCTTTAAAATAATTTTGGAATGACACACATACATTTTTTCAGCCTGGCGTGGGTTTGCTTTTGTCGACAGGGTCACAGAGGAAGAAATGCACACCGGCAAGGACAATATTTGCATAGCCACCAAGACAGGCAGTGTCATCAAAATAATGCATGATGTCCTTCAAACAAAGTGGTTGTTTTTTATCTTTAGTCTTTGTCAAGTTATTTTAACACATTTCATGTGACTGGCCACAACTTGTCACCAACTTTCCAGGTCTTTGTTTTGGCTTAGGATCTTCAAAAAGAAAGGGGAATGCATTAAACTGACTATTAGGAAATCGAGAATTCCAAAATCAAAATTCTAAGATTTTTCTCAAGAGAAAGCTGCATCCAATTGGTATTTCCAATTTGGATAAAATCTGAAACTTCAGCATTGTGGGTTTTACCTCTTAGCAGCAAAGATGGATAGATAATCACGCCATGTCATTCCGGGGGCCAATTACACAGCTTTGTGTGAAATTGGAAAACCTGTTCTCTGAGCTCTCTAATGGATGTTCTGGTCATTAGTTATTTGAGAGTCTTTTCGGGCTGTAATCAAACGTGAAACATCCTGTTAAGCACCCATAAAGAAACAGCTGCCTCTGTAAATGACCTTCTGGTTTAAAGAGTACCGTTCATTCTGCCAGTTGGTTCAGCCGGTGGAGTTGGTAATAGTTATAAATGTGCGCCTACATAAAAAAGCTCTTATTTCTTAGTGTGATGTCATCTCATGCATGTAATGTGCACTTTGAGGTTGTATTTACCTTTCTTTTGCGGATGGCCACGACTTCATACCTTAACATAACCACCAGTCTATAGGGCACGCAGCCCCCTTACAAGACAGGTACATCTCAATAAAATGCACAATACTTTAATGAGTACCAGGATGAGATTTTTTTCCATTCCGGTGTTGTCATGTGCTTACACAGACTAATTTCCATTTTAACAGGAGAGCAACTGTCCAGTCAACAAGGCCCGCCTCCTCTACCGCCAGCCCCACCTGTTCACCACAAACAGCACCCGTCCATCACATCGTTAAGCCGCGGCCCTCTGGCCAATCAGCGTAGCCAAAGCCCACCGCCCTCGCCCGGCCTGGCGGCTGAGTTGCAGGGCACAGCGGAATGTGTCCAGCTGCAGGACAGTTGGGTGCTAGGAAGCAATGTGGCTCTGGAGAGCAGGTGAGTGACCCACAATGCACCTGGGGGTTTTGTGACAGGTTGTGATATCCATTGCCGCTACGGATATATGATGATCCACCGCACCTCTGGGGAATGTTATATCTATGTTAAAACCTGGTGGAGACTACAGGTTTTCAGATTGGTATTCTCGGGGGAAAGCTTCATATCTATGTTGAAGCCTGGTGGAGACAACAGGTTTTCAGATTGGTATTCTCGGGGGAAAGCTTCATGCTATGTTAATACCTGGTGTGGACTACAGGTCTTCGGATTGGTATTTGTATGGGAAAGCTTCATATCTATGGTATAACCTGGTGTGGACTACATGTTTTAAGTCTGATGTAATAGCTCCCGATCAGCAAATGACACAATTTTCCAAATCACGAAAACAAAAACTAAGCAAAACATGAAGCCCCAGCATGTAAACTGTGTTTGATATCTGGCTTACAGAGATGTCGGCCCGAGACTCGCAGGCATTTGAAGATGTTTATCCAGCGTCAAATAGGCTGATATTGCCAATGGTGAAAAATTATCTGAGTAATGCATGAGTAACTACTATCAACCAATCAGTTACTTGTATCTATACCTGGCAGCATCTAACTCACTCTAAATTCACTCAATTGGAACTATAAATCAGAGTTTCCCTCACTCTTAACTCACTCAGAAAGAAGCATAAAGTGTGTCTGCGTCTTCCTAGGTTGCCATGATAATTATCTTAGTACACATGGGCCAGCTAATCGTACTGTGCAGGCACAGAAATGCTGTAAGGTAGCTACTATACTTATTACTAGTTTACTATTCCCATTAGTAGAGCCGACTTAGTTGGTTTATTTAGTTGGGCCAACAAGCCGGCATCAATGAATTCTAAAACGTTCTACCTGTACAACAATTCCTTGGCTGTTACCTGTACACAACAATTTATTTTCTGTTATCATTCTCTAATAAGTACTTAATCAATACTCACTCTCAATTAACCATTCTCTAAAACTGTTCATGAATGGTCTCCCAGGCTGCTAAGGCAAGCAACTAGCTCAGTGTTTCTCAACCCGGCTCCTGGGCGCCCCCTACCCTGCATGTTTTAGATCTAAAACATGGGAGAGATCTTAAGCATGCAGGACAGGGGGGCGCCCAGGGCAGGGGGACGCCCAGGGCAGGGGGGCGCCCAGGGCAGATGGGCGCCCAGGACAGGGGGGCGCCCAGGACAGGGGGGCGCCCAGGACAGGGGGGCGCCCAGGGGCATGGTTGAGAATCACAGCACTAGCTATTAACTCATGAAGCAATGTGAATTCCTTGTACACTATAGTGTAGGGATCATCATTTCTTACCCTATGAGGGCCGGAGCCTACTGCTTTTCTGTTCTACCTCATCGTTAATTGGACACACCTGGTATCTCAGGCCTAAATAAATCCCTGATTAGAGGGTTGCAATGAAAACGTGGTGGAACTGGCTTTGAGGGCCAGAATTGACGAAACCCTGCTATACTGTGTTGCATTTGGAGTTAAAAAGGGTGTAGAAAAATCTGTTTTGCTGGACCTAGCACACAATGCCAAATGATTTCACATTATATTTGAAACTTTGCCAACTCGTATAATACATTTACTGTTGCACTGAATCGTTTTTCAGTGCAAGTATTCCTTGCACAATTCGGTGGGAGGATGGTATATATAGTGGGGTTGGAATTATAACACAATCCCTCTCCAAAGCTAATGAAGACAAGCAAATCAACGACAATTAAAATAGGATCTTCTCTAAATAACTTATTTTACCACCTTATAATATTCTTTAACTTATGTAGAGTATTATTTAAATTGTAATTTTGTTTAGTTTTTATTTTTTTCACATTGTTTTTCATTTGAAAAATTTTTTTTAAACATTGCACACTGTATAGATAGAAAAATCCAACGTTTCTTTGTAGACTTATTGTTTCTGCCAAAGCTCTGTACTGCACAACGCTAATCTAGCTAGCCTGCCTCTTACCTTTGGTCTTTGCTCAAACAGGCTACCTTCTATATATCAATGTCCCAGTCACTTAGGCCCAATCCCGATGTCCACTTGATGTCCACACTTTGAAGCGCCTTCTCGCTCATTCGGCTGTCACAATGTCAAGTGCGCGAGGGCTCTTTTGCAGACATTTGGAGTTCTTTATGCACCCTTTTCGTAAATCCGCATTTCTGCAGACTTTGCCTGAGGAAGTTGCCCACAGTTTGCTACGTAGTGATGTGAAACACGGGGGTTACCAGCGGAAGCCCGGATGCTATGAAAGAGAAGAAAGAAAAACGGTAAACAAACAAGCATGGAAGGCGCAACCGACCCTGACGTCAATATCGTTATTTTCATTTAAGTATAAACACAAAGCTCACTGATGGTACATATAGCCAGAACTGTGTGTAGTTTGAACTATGGTGCTACCTTTCCGGACTTTACCTCCAGACCGTAGTCGGGAGGTGCAGGAAGCCTACTTACTAATTCTAAGGCTGGAACAATTAACAAGTAATCAATACACCCCAATTGATTACATTTATCCGTTGCCCAAAGATGAGTTAGTCCGTAGTCTGATGAAATAGCTGCTGTTTATTAATTACAGCTCGTATAGTAATATTAACCAATAAACATTAAAGATAAGTACAGGAATAGTAATGTCTGATAGCTTCTCTCACAGAGTCACACAACGCTGTTAATTCCCCAGCAGTTATATATACACCAAACCACCAGCCCCTCCTCTTTACCGTACCCACAATGCCATTAGGTGTATTCGCTACACCCCACTCTACCAACAATGGTGATACATTCCAAATATGCTTTTATTAGATTTGAGCCAACAACATTATTCTAGTCTTGTCCCATTTCTATTTATAAAATGTTGAGCCCTTGCAGCCTCTTGTACTAAAACTCTTACCAGGGGACTTTAATAAAGTCTGTGAGGATTCAGGGCTTTGGGTTTAGGGTGGGCATTGGGATTGGGCCTTACTGACAGTTCAACACAAACGTGCATGTGCACAGCCAGGTAAGTTTCTTTGACCACACTCGCTTGATACTCTGAACCTCTTGTGCAGGACGATTTTGCCCTGCACAACGTTTTATACCGCTCACTGTGGCCTAATGGTGAGGAGAGAGCACAGGTAACCAGAGGACATTGTGAATCCGCAACGTAATTGAAATTGATATAACTTGCAAGAAAGAAATTTGCTCTGTATTGATTATTTTTTGTCAGTTAAAGATCCTGTTTTGGATACTTTTCTATGAGTGCTTATGTCTATCTTTTACCCATAAAAATATGTTATTTTGATCCCACTACTGTATAAGATTCCATAAGGTATAGTGCATTCATACCTTGAAATTTTGAAAAGTGGATAAATCCATTTCAGCTTGTTGTTTCTGTTGTTCAAATGATCCATACATGACATAGGTGAATGTGGGCCTTGCAGTTTTTTGCTATCAGCATTCTGTACAACCCTCTCATGATGCGACCAAATCAATTGGATTTTTGTAGCATGTGTTCTTCCATGCCAAGGAAGACAAGATAATTGAATACTAACATTGCTGTGACCTTGAAGGCTTAGCTGGTATTGACTAAACAATATATACATACCTATCAACAGGCTGCAGCAAAAATCCTTGTAGGCGCTCTGGTGTAAAGTAAGTGTCTTGCTGTGCGATGGATCCAGACATTCTGGGAGCTCCGTTCAGGTTTTGGGATTGTACTGCCAATACCCATTCAAAAACAACTGGGTCACCGAAAACCCATGGACAAGACCACCTGTATGCATTTCAAATTCTGATTTGGGTTCAGTTAACATAAAGAAAGACCTAAATTACAATTCCAAAAGAAATACATGTTGCTCCTAGTGATAACCCTCCTAGTGATACTCTATGATTAAATGCTTGGCTTGCATTTAGAATCTGTCTTCTACTAGCTGTTCTTCTTGCGTTCGCATAGCTTATTAAAGCAATCACAATAATTGACATTTATTATATAACATTAGCTAATGTTATAACTCATTATGATAAATAAATCATATTACAGCCCCAATTAAGGATGCTCTCCTTAAAGCTTGTTCATGCCAATTCACCCCCATTCCATCCTGCTTTAATAATACGTTTCTTTCAAATGCTATATCCAATTGCAGATATGTATTGAATGTATTATTGAACTCCATTAAACAGTTTAAGTATTTCTCAACATCTCAGCATAGTATGCAGTAATTTGGTTTAATTGACAGCCATTTTCCTACTTTGGCAAAAGGAAATAAACATACCATATATTTTTTTAACAAGCGGTCAATTCTGTGATATAGTTTCATTTTCACACTGTATTCAAATTTGATTGAATTACTTAGACACTCAAGCAAGCTCTTCATCCAACAATTTTAGAATGAATTGACTTTTCACACAACTAGCTGTCTAAAGGGGTTTTGCTTAGTTTTAAGATGCTATTTGAATTATATGTAATTATGACTTTCAAAATTAGAAATGCAGGTTTCCTGATCAAAAAGATATTCCTCAGAAATCATTTCACTCAAGCTTTTGTTCCAGTCCATGCTGAGTACACTCCAGCTCTTTGATTTAAAGTGCTCAATTAGTTGCCAATATTGGCGCGTTAATGCTTTTTCTCTTCCATCCAGGCTATTCCTTAATACCATTTATTCACATTCCGTGGACTGTGGAGGGTTTTTAATCAACCACTCAGGTTTCACTTTTCATGTCTTGGCTCTATAGAAATATGGATATTTTCAATTAGCATTATATAAATGTGTTTTAGAATTCCATTATTGTGTGAATTGCTATGGCCCTTAAGGACATTTGCCCCATGCACTTTGCTAGGTAATTGGTCTTTTGATCTGATACTCTCCATTATATTTTTGGTATTTAAAATGTGTGCAATGAATGTATGATATATTGTGTATGTATGTTATATTCCTTCTGTATTATGTATGGATTGTTCTCTGTAAGTTCCAGCCAGGCTATACATTAGTTCTGCGGATTCCAGTTGATCTGTCACACATTTAGTACAGAGTGTTACGATGTGCCCCACCCATAGATTTAGAACATTTGAATTGGCACATACTTTCTTATTATGTGATACATGTTACATGAAGAAAATGCTTGCTAATGGTATCTTAAACTTATCAATGTGATTGAGGCTAATTTCAGAACAACACCTATAAACCAAGCAAGAACAATTACTGTGTACATTTGTATCATTCCTGGACTACTTACAATAAATGATTAGATGCTTGAATTGCTATGCTATCTTCTGCCTCAACAGTCACACTCCTGGAATAATGTGCTACCATCGTTGCAAATTGGAATAACATGAAATTGGGCGGGGAGTACAAATTTGTCAAAGCATCTTAGTTGTATTGAAACATAATTTGACTGATGCCGGTAGTAATTTAGCTAGTTTTGCCACCTCCAATAAACATGCCGGAACATGACGGAGATGCCACTGTATATGATTACCAGTTTGATTGCACATTCTTACAACTTGCCATGTTTAGAAAGCATTTTAATGACACACAACGCTATCTGTCACTGGGTGATGTAAACAATGTCTCAATGCGTCAAATTTGTCCCAAAGTGTGGCCACAATTAGGATGGAACAACAGGAGCACACGTCAAATGGGATACAGTGGTTCCATGAAGGGCGATATTGGTTATTATCAGAACTGAAAATTGGCCGATTTTGGACGGTTCCTATTGATTTTGGATTGGCTGACAGTATTATTCGACAATCTTTCCCTGAACTGAGACAATTGAGGTTGAGGATTCGAAGAGCAGAAAGATCTGCATGAAACCAAACGAATGAGACGCAAATCGAAAGTGCATGTTTTTTTGTCCTTTCGGCGAAAACAACTTGTTGACAAAGAGACCTAAGAAAAACAAACAAGCACAGCAGGGGTGATAATGGCTCAGTGAGATAGCGTCCCTGAAGAGACAACTTATCATTTCTTGTCATGGATCTGTTATTGCAGCTGACGGCCACTCTGGGTTCCACTTCTATCGACTAAAAGCAGAAGGATGTGGTATAAGTAGCATGAATTCACAAACCTGTCTAGGCTGTACATGCTGGTGTAGTGGTGTGGGGAATGTTTTCCTAGCACGTGTAATGGTAAAATAGAAAGAAATGTCTGCACATTTGGTGTGCTCCCATGGTGAATTTATTTCAATTCACAAGAACAGACAATGTTGTCCAGTCTTGCGGATTGGAGGCTAAGGTCTCTAGATACCAATTGACCTACGTCAGAAAGCACACATTGTCAGTGAATGGATCATTACGTTTTATGAAAAAAACAACATTTATTTCCTAATGTAAGTACAGGCAGCTAGGCTACCAAAGAACAAAAGAGCTCAGTCACACACATCTGATAGTTTTATAAAACTAAAAGCTACATATAATTACATAGGAGCTTAAAAAAGCTGTGACCATGTTTTAGATTAAAAACGTTATCTGTATTCAAATACATTACCTTCTATTCACTATAATTCACATTTGTTTGACAGAGTTTTTTCCTTAATAGTATAATTTTATAATAATGTCATGTTTTAATCTTAATTTAGGTATCTTATATATTTGTGGTCATAGGGAATTAAAAACATAAATGTAGCTGTTGCTGGAGCCATGCTCCTTTTTTACAGGCCAAATCAATCATCTGGCCACAATACTCAATTCAATGTGCTCAAATGCTCAGCACCTTCATGTCCTGACGCTAATATATTTGTGTGAAACATCCCATGTGCACCAGAGACGCATCTGAAAGTGGATCTCCGCATGCACAATGGCCCAGAAATGCCCCCTGTAATACCCTCTCATCAGAACACCATGGGGCTCCCCCCCTCGAAATACCATCACACATGAGTGCTGCAGCCCTGGCTAACACCTGCTACCAGGTCCCCTGTTGAGATAGCAGGTGGTTCCATCCATGGAATAGACTGAAGTGGGAGAAAAAGGGAGAGAGAGTGGGGGAGGGGAAGGAACGTTGAGATGAGAATGAGAAGTACCATGAAATAGACACACCGGTAGACTGCCTTAGTCACACCTTAAAGACGCTTTATTATTTCACCTTGAAATGCTAATGCTAACACAATACAGCGGCTAATAGGCAGATTACACAGTTAAAGGGTGTTAGTGGCTATTGTTTCAAACCCCATGCGTACAGTAGGCGCTGAGGTCCAAATCCACCCGCTGTATTGTTGGTCTTTTGTCCTCCACAAGGCCAATTTGAAACGTCAAACTGATGACGAGGAACTGTGTTGAGTGAAGGAACACTGCCGTGGCTGTTTTGTGTCGGCCATTCCTATGAGACACACGCTCACACCCACCTCCCACACGCAGGCAACCCGACTTTCTGTTGAGCGGCTCAGGTTGGTTTAGTTACATGTTTCATTATGCCACACTCCTTCTAATCAATTACTGGCGGTCGTCCTACGTCTATAGCCGTGGACATTTACACCGTCGCTATGAACCAGGGTCACGTCCAGAAGCATTTAATGTGACCCGCCACCCTTTACACAGTCTGTTAGATTGCATTATGTCTGTCTACCGTCACTGCAACACTGCAGTAGCACTGCTTCATATTTAACAGAGCGAACGTGTGACTTGATTAGTAAATGCAGCACTATTTGTTTCATTTCCGGAGCCATGTAGCTAATTAGCAGGCCACAGTAGTCATGGTTTTGTCAGGGGTTTTGACGCACAGCGAGGATAGTAGCTGGGTCGATACCATATAACAGAGGGTTCAAGAACCCAGAATAACATGGGCTAACTAGGAACAGTTAATACTTCACATCAGCACGCGTACCCATGATACATAAGCAATGGTAATCGATAATGACTGCATATTTAATATCCTCTTACACAATCACACCCGCACACAGTAAAATAATAGCCGTGGTCATTTACAACCAATAGGCTGCACCGAAGACCAATGTGGACCTTATGAGTGTCAATTGTAATCAGTCAGTTGCGATCCGTCAAGTTTTGTTTTAAAGGAGAATTTCACTTATTTTCCCCCAAATGGTTACTTTAAATGAAGTCAGTGTTCTAAAGTAAATGTAATACATGATTAATTGTACACATTTCAGACCTTCTTCAGCCACTGCTAGCTAAAAATGTACATGCTATCCTATTTTTACTCTATAGTATCAGTGCAGTTGAATAGAGTGTTTGTTTTTGACACATTGAGTGTCAACATAAACAATATGCTTGTACATCTATTTGGATACCACGCTTACCATTCTGAGTGACATGCTGTAATCTTTCACAGAGCCTGAAACTTACCATGGCTGTGCATGTCAAATGGGTCTTAGAGGTGCCAGACAATCTATATTAGACCTGTGTCCTATTAGAAAACCATTGATCAGGTGCTTTGACAAAACATCAGGGTTGTTGCAAGGGCGTGGCAATCAGAGGAACTTAAATGGATGGAATGGGAAGTTGTGCAGATTTATAAATCATTAAGCAGATGTTGGCATCGACAAGACTTCACAGAAATGTCAAAATGATACTGACATGTTGTAGCAAGGAGGTATGGATGGAGAAGTATGACGCTGGCTTTGGTTGGATGATTGTGTTATTTATTACACCAACAGATAAGATTCATGGTAACTGTTTGTAGAGGTCTGGACCTGTAACTTGGCACTCATTTAATGCCTACTGGTGTCGGACCAACCACTCCAATAAAAACGTGAATACAAGGTTTAATATAAAGTTACGACAACCCCTAATGTGCAACAGTTTGTGGGATCAATGTATAAAATCAATGTAAAGAATAATGTCTGTAATTCCCCGCAATTCCCTTGCACATCCACTTACAGTATTTTCCGTATGAACCCTAGACTCTAGTGTTGTTTCATAGGGGTAGAATACTGACCAGGGACTGTAAATGTGTAATTATACCCTGACTGACTGTTATGGCATGTCGCTCAGATTTTACCAGGACACGTTTAGCAGTAATAGCTGTAACAGAGAAACATCAGGGCTTAATTTGTCCACTTCAGAGGTTTTATACAGGGGTTTAAAAAGGTTAATAGGCAAAGCCCAGAGGTACTTTTAGTTTCACTATGTCACTGTTAGTTCTTTGGTAATGTATTGTCAAGTTGGAGAATGCTAACATGTTGAGAACATGGTTTCTGCTCTGTCCTGTAGATTATCTTGAATATATATACAAGCAAATAAACTTCTGTTTGTTTCTATATTCATTATCTAACATTGGATTTGTGTCTTCTCTGGTTTGTTTTCCCCAGACATTTTCTCTTTAAGACGGGCACTGGAACAACCCCTTTCTTCAGCACGGCAACCCCGGGTTACACTATGGCAACAGGGGCGGTGTACTCCACTCCAGCTCGCCCCCTACCCCGAAACACCCTCTCCAGAGGGGCGTTCAAGTTCAAGAAGTCGCCCAAGCATTGTTCCTGGAGGTGCACTGCCCTGAGTGCAGTGGGCGTGGCTGTGCTCCTGTCGTTAATGCTCTGCTATTGCATAGGTAACCACAACCCCTCATTATTAATCTCGTTGATCATAGTTGCCATGGTTCCAACCATAGGTTGTCCAAATGACAACCAACTGAAGTGTTGAACTAGCCCTAATCCTCCCTGAAAAGATAACACCATGCGTAGAAAATAAATCCTTACGTAGATCCATGATGAACTATCATAGGCCTTTCAAAGATTTTATCATTGAACATTGTTGTTTTGGCTCTGTACTCCATCTCATTGGATTTAAAACGAGGCTATGGCTGTGAATTTGAGGCAATTTAAAGGTATAAACTGCAAACCTTTTCAAAAATCGAACTGGACAATTGGTTGCTTAGCTGTTTTTTCACAACGTGTACGCCCTTGCTCAGTTAGTGCACAGAAGGACTAACAGGTGATTTGTAGGTGGTTCTAGGCGTTAGCATAGTTTTTGGTCTGTTGCCTCACAACATGATTCATCATCAGGCTGAACATTTTAAATTAGTACATTTATAGACCTTAGTTTTGTCAACCACTAACCTCAAGAGCAGAAGAGCCAGTTTAGGTTTGCCAAACATTACATAAATGGAACAATGTCTTATGGATGGCTGAGATGATGAATAACCTTTAACAGAGAGATAGAAATAGGACAATGTTGGTGAAAGAAACTGCTAATGATCCAAAGCATTCCAACTTATATGTGAAACATAGTGGAGGTAGTAACTTTTTTGACTGGCCAAGTGAATTGGCTGGCCTTAGTGCATTTCACTTGCTAAAGACAAGAGTGATGGCAAAAACGCTCCGAAACAAACAGAAAATGAAGATGGCCAGGCAGAGAGCATGAATAAGTGAAACATACCCTGCGTTTGCTGGTGTTGATGGGTTGCAGATCTCATGCTGTCATCCAATGGAAAGGATATGGAACCAACCTGTACATTTGACAAGTATTGACAATTCATATTCATTTGTTTTTTATCAAATTATTTTGGTTACCTAAAATATAGAGGCCATTTTTTTTTTACCCTAACCATACATAATTCACGGTTTATGGCTCTTAGACGTTGTTTCTGTTCACATCCAATGTGCTGTGGTACGGAGGAAGAACTACCAAACTTGTGTCACTGTAACAAAACCAATTAACTCCACTGTTTCCTTTTAAGTTGACTTGACCGATTGGCTTAAAGCCTGATTGATCTTGATTGACAGTCCTAAAAATAGATGGCATTGCTATTTAAGCCTCATCTTTATGTGCTGAGATGTATCTTAAGATATTACAATGAGAATATATATTTTTTTCTGTCATATTCAGCGTGTCATGGTTGCATTAGTGTCGGGTCAAGGCAGTTCTATTGAGAGGCTCTGGATCAGCCGGTTATTCTGAATGCCGGCTGACATCACTGACCTGCCACACTCCTACCCGCAGGAACCGCGACAGACACTCAAAACCCCCCTCGACACCCTACAATGACGCTGTTGACAACATCAGCGTGTCACAATGTTGTGCTAATGGTCATGTCCTGAAAGTCCTCCACTAGTCCTTCCTGCAACATCCTGACGAAATAAGGTGTTAGTTAAGTACATCTAAACACAGGGATCTATCCGAGGAACTTAAAGACTGCCTTCACCAATGTTTGAGTAGGGGGTATGACGCAAGATAAAAAGGATTAGGGAAAGAATGGAAAACAAATGGAAATATAGAAAATATATCATATTTTTGAAATATATGATATAATATAAGGAAATATATTCATGTTAGCTAGAAAATGATAAAAACAGGCCTTTCTTAAGCGTGCCGTCCTCCCTCATTGGACATCACTCTCCCTCAGAAAGAGCTTTGCCTGTATTTTACAGCATGTGTAGAAATGACTCCTCACTAACCTTTACTGGCTTCACCGACATGATAAAATGGGTGAAGATTTATGTGTCCTCACTCTCCTCTCGAGCTATAAACTCTGTAAATCTTGGGCTGTGGGACTTTTCCCCTGAAGTGCTGTAGGTTCATATGTTGCTGAATGGATCACAAATGACAGACCGGTATTGACAAAAACATGTGTGCAAAAATGATGCATTGAGATGGAGAACGTGGAGAGAGACGGAGAACGGCCATAACATATTGATTTGCATGTGCGTTTTCCCATTTTAATGGTATTGCGCTATATTGTGCTCCATTATTATGCTGGTGTGTTCCGATCAGTCTTTTCACGTTGGGGTGTGTTTCCTCTCTCATTGTGGGTGTGGCCTCCTGAGCCCACAGGCCCGGTTCCTGTGGGTTTGAGTTTGTTACCAAAAACAATAGACAGTTTATCTCAGGTTGAGTATCTCACCCTTCCTGTCAGGACACCTTCCAAGTGCCTTAAATAGCTTTAGTTAACACTCCCACAATCCACCTTGGCTAGCATCCAGATCAAAACACAGAGGCAGACCTGAGAACAAGTTAATTTAAAAACACTCATATGATCTTCCTCTGTTCCACTCTCCCTTTCCCTCTCTCTAAGACACACCCTCTTATAAACAAACGGTATGTTGGCAAGTCATGTCAGTGAACCAGACTCAGACCTAGTTCTTTATTTCAGAAAATAACCCACGCCACCTAATCCGTATCCATATCCAGCCATAAAATGTCCCTTGAATGTTCAGAAATGTAATACCATTCTATATTCTCTCTTGTCTCTGCTCCTCTCTCTGTCTCTTGCTAGTTGCCTGTGTATTTTCGGCAGTCAATACTACATGCCCCCTCTGCCCTGCAAGGAGAGTGTTTGAACAAAGTTCTGCCTCAGATCAAACCTCTCGGAAATCAGTACCGGGGGGAGTTGTGCTTTCCCAGCTGGCAGCCTTTGAAGGAGGCCCGTCCGCTCACTGTGTTATTAGTAGACCCGGTTTCCTGAAACAACAAGGCGCAGCTTGATAGCATCCTATTCACCGACAGAGTTTGGAAGAAGAAAGCAATGGTTTGGGTGGTTATGTAACACCAGGGGCGGACTGGGACCACACATCGGCTTCGGGATTTAACGCACCGGCCTACTTTTTCCCTTTGTCTCCCCGCTATTTTCCAGAATATTATCATTTTTGTGCAAAATAAAGAAGTCCTACAAAGGATGTGGCCTATGTTATCAAGCAGTGTGAACCACTGCTGCCGATGCACATGTACTATTGCAGCATGGGTTTGAATCTCAGAGCTTTCTGTGAAAACACTGTCCAATAAAGCATGACAAATGCCCAAAAATATATCTTTACAAATTCAACCCGCTAGGCTAAAAATGGGCCAGCACATTTCCAGATTTGCCAGATGGTCACTCCCCTGTGTTCCAGGAATGCTTTGGATGGAATCAACTTTTACCCTTCCTGTGACATATAAATACACACAGATACACTTGGGGTTTTCAGATTTCAGTTTATTTGGGCTCTTCGTGTTGCTTGCTTTGTACTAAAGGAGCTGAAGAGACCTTTGTATGCCTTCTGGCTGTTTCATGACAAATGTTTGGGTTTTTAAGTTAAGCACCCCGTTGGGATCTTTGATGCATTGCAGTTTGTGTCCCTACTCTCTGGTGAGTTAATGAACAGGCATCCACAAGAAACACCCATGTTCTTGCTAAATATCGATTTGCACCTGTTTTGATCAGTAAAGGCATTGGCCTACATACATACATACATATGTGCCAGGCTTTGGAAGGTAACACCCAAAAATATTTCCCCTCCAGGTTTTTTGGCATTTTTGGCTGCTAGCATGTGGAAAGTCCACTGTGTGAGGTATTGTTGGACCACTCTGTGAGGTATTGTCAGACCAATCTGTGAGGTATTGTCGGACCAATCTGTGAGGTATTGTCGGACCACTCGGATAGGTATTGTCAGACGATTGTGTGAGGTATTGTTGGACCACTCTGTGAGGTATTGTCAGACCAATCTGTGAGGTATTGTCTGACCAATCTGTGAGGTATTGTCGGACAATTGTCTGAGTTATTGTCAGACCATTGTGTGAGGTATTGTTGGACCACTCGGATAGGTATTGTCAGACCATTGTGTGAGGTATTGTCGGACCACTCTGTGAGGTATTGTCGGACCGCTCTGATAGGTATTGTCGGACCATTGTCTGAGGTATTGTCAGACCACTCTGTGAGGTATTGTTGGACCAATCTGTGAGGTAATGTCGGACCATTTTGTGAGGTATTGTCGGACCGCTCTGATCGGTATTGTCAGACCATTGTGTGAGGTATTGTCGGACCACTCTGTGAGGTATTGTCAGACCAATCTGTGAGGTATTGTCAGACCAATCTGTGAGGTATTGTCGGACCAATCTGTGAGGTAATGTCGGACCATTGTGTGAGGTATTGTCGGACCGCTCTGATAGGTATTGTCAGACCATTGTGTGAGGTATTGTCGGACCACTCTGTGAGGTATTGTTGGACCAATCTGTGAGGTA
>JACXGK010011218.1:0-16419 GCA_016801125.1 Novumbra hubbsi
CTGTGGTATGATTGGCCTGAGACATCACTTTACGTAGGCCTACTGTGGTATGATTGGCCTGAGACATCACTTTACGTAGGCCTACTGTGGCATGATTGGCCTGACACATCAGTCAATAGAAACCAATCACGCTTTGTAATGCCAAACAAAATGAGTCCACATGTTCGACAAACCATTTCTGACCATTCCGTCATCATATGTGGCACGTGTGTTTTTCCTTAATGGGGATGGTTGGAAATTTCTACATTGTGATCGTTGCTCGACTAATCCACTCCGCCATTTGCAAGTCTCTTTGTAGTTTTTGTAGATAGCCATATATCGCTAACGTAGCATAATCAAGGGACATCTACAGCTTCTCCCTAAAGCAGGTAAACCGGAATGGACCAGGGGTATAAGCCGTTGCACATGAACTGCTGCAGCATCATTTTGAATCTGGTCCACTGCTCTTTCTTCTCTATCTTTCACCGACATCATAAAAACAAACCTGGAATATGGTATGGAATGTCATTTATTTTTTCAAACTGAGGAATGATCTTTCAAACTATGGCCATACTAGATTGTTTATTGCTTTACAAAGCATAACAATGAAGATTGTATAACTGTGTTAATGGGGCACTGTGTAGAATCCTGCCAATTAACGATAATACGACTTGTCTCCTGCTCGCCTATCTTTACCGAACAAGACCGGTATAGTACTAGCTAGTCCAGGGTGGTTTAGGGTGGGAAGGATATTACTGTGAGTTGACTGTCTGAAGTGAGTAAGGAGATTACAACTCAAAGCAGCTAATAGACGGAATGGAAAGAAAGTTTACATGGGGAATATGTCAGTCCCTTGGATTCATTTTGTGGAAACATTAACTGCAGGTCTTTCCGATATTTTTATGCTAGCAGTACAGTAAAGATCTTACAAATTGCCCGTTTAATGTTACTGATAATCATTAGAATCAAGAATCTGTCCACTTCTACTATCCCTTTTCTGTTCAGCAGTTGTAGAGAATGCAATGTTAGACCAATTCTTTTTCATCGTTGACCATGCCGGCTCATCCCTTGAGGATTAAAGGATTACATTTGGTGATGATATCATGTCTTTGTTACACAATAACAGCCCTCATCCACGTCACAATTAAGATGTTCATATTGTCCAATAACTCTTAAAACATGTTTATGTATCAACTGCAGTAAAATTATTTTATTTTCAACACAGAAAGTTGACAGAAATATGAGCATATAATATACACTTTTTAGAAAGTAATGTTTGCACAGAAAAAAGTATATGAACACATCATAGAAGACCTCCTCTGTAAACACATTGTAAAACTCTTCTTGAAAAGATTAAACAAACATTCACACATTAAAATGTTATTCCATATTTAGACACATAATATTTACTGTTACTGCATGTGAATGAGACATATTGTACTCATGTACTATATTGAACGGAGGATGTTAAAGCCAGCATTTCCCCCATATTCTTTAATAGAAGGGTAGGCAAACACATTCTTTATAAATGAATAGTGTGTTGTAAGGCCGAAATGCAATTTAAATTATAAAAACAAATATTTAGTCTGAATATTTATTGCAACTAAGCCTAAAATATATTATTGAAAGTGACAATCATACTTACTGTCATTACACACAAACAGAATATGTCTTATTTTGTTCATGAGAATACTTTGGAAGAGATATCATAAATGAAACTCACTTTCATACAAATAACCGGATAAAACACAAACAATACTTTTAGTTTTGTGGGACCAAAAAATAAATTTTGGATTGCCGACTCTTAAGCTAAATGCAATGTTGGCTGGATTTACAAATGTGTTATTATTTGTTAACTATCAGTATTTGTAATAGCACTCATTAAACATTTTGCTAAAGTAATATAGTCTGATAATAATGGGTGGTAAAGCTAGCTAAAATGTCCTTCTTATTGAACAGGTCAACACAAATCTAAGCCCCCGACAAAGTCCATTTATTTTCCTTATTAGTATAGTGCTTGATACAGCCCTAATCTGTTTATTGATATTTTACCAGAACCCAGTGCCTTATTATTATAAAACCATTAGTAACACAATTAGAACATTGGAAACGATGTGATATATATTCAATATACCACATCTAAGACCTGGGCACAACGCATTGCAGCGTCTCAATGCCGGGTGGCTGATTGGCAGATAGCTGTGGTCTCATACCCCACAGGTTCCAACTGCCTTGTTTGTTGACGTATACCACAAAGATGCTCGTTGCTATTATAAACCAATTACCAAATGCAATAAAACTATAAAAGTGACGCTATGTCATACCTACAAATAGCCTTGCTTTTCAACAACTCATCGATCAGGATTCAAAGCATCCGGTTTGTAATTAGTTGTAAAAGCTTCGCAAATTCAGAATTTCCACTGGTTAGTATTCATGAACAGACATTTCACGTGAACTTTACAAACCGTCGTGGCCAACTTAATCGTAATGGAGATTATTTCCTTTCACAATTTCAAGATTCGAAATTATAAACGCATTCATTATCATGTGCTGTAGGGGCAGTGAGGGTGGGGACCCTGGGTTGAAGCAACTCCCGCGACCCCCCTGTGTTTTACTGCTAGGCAGACTCCAACGTTAGGCTAAACACAACCATGCTTTTAGCAAAAAGTTGTTCTACAGTAAGTACTGTACATCAAAAAGCAAGACATCCCTCCTGCGTGTGTACATCTTTGCACGTGAGATATGTCTAAATCTTAAGGGGCTGGAAAGATTAACGTGGTATTAGCCATGTTGCAGCCTTCGGTACAGTGCTGGGTTATGTCTTGTTGTTTTTCAATAGACACCGGTTCAATTAAGATAGATTATGGAGAAAATGTTACCGTAAACTAGCTATCGTTTTGGAAATAAACTTTTCAATGCACAAGTTTGGGAGGGTAGGGCATCTGTCAATCACAAACCTATGCGCCTTAATCAACGTTATAATCTCGCATATGCCTTTAGACCCTATGACGTATTTCTGGCCCTGGGTTGTGCTATCTAATGTTGCCATGACATTAGTAATGTGATCAGGAGAGGTGTTGTATATTTTTTCTTGCTGAACACTTTTTGGTGTCATTACACACTTCTGGTGCTTTGAGTATTTTGTTCTGACAGTCTGGACTTTCTTTGAACCATGCTTAGACTAGGATACACATTATTTGAAAAGGAGTTGCAAGAACACATCTTCTTTTAGAAGCTGCCCTAAACATTTAGATTTTTTTGTGAAAAGGCTTATAATTCATTTGGTAGTGAACTTTACCCCATGTGATTTGTCTCCATAACCAAAAACAATATTATTCAACAATACTCATTCATCTTAATATTTCAGTGTCCAAGAACATTTCTCTCTACACAGTTCTTATTTCTTTCATTTGCTGCTTGTTTGATATTACAATTAACTGGTGGAGTAATTTTAGATTTCTTTGGAGTCACAAACATTCGTGGAGAAGAGGCTTGGATCTCTTAACTTGAAAGTAGCTTGTGGGGGGAAATAAAGATGTTTCAACATTGAAGATAGCAAGTTTATGAATTATTCCTATCGTTGTATGCTATAACGAAGAAAAGGGGTAAAAACAAAGACTTGTTTGTTACATGAGAAAAAACTGTTCTAATTCACATTCTTCCTTTATTTTGTTTTCCACCAACCCATAAGCACACCACCGCGTCTCCTCGGAGATCCGACCTAAAACTCGCAACTGCTTTTAAAACGCTGCGCAAATTAACTGAAGACGTCTGGTTTCATTCAAACGGTGAAGCTTCGACTGAGACAAAGCTGGAACGTTGGCTGTTTGCTAGTCTCTCTTTTCCTCCCTCCCTCCCTCCCTCTCTCCCTACCCTAGTTAAATGAAGAGAGGGAGAGAGAAAACTCAGCTACACAAAGGCGGCGCTTGCTCTCCATCGCTGGCTTACTAATCGGCCCCTTTGTTGTGCTCGATGCGCGCCCGTCTCTGTCACATGACTGCGTTTCCATGGCGACCGAGGTCTGAGTAATCATTTGCGCAATGACCTTTATTCCCCCGAGGGAAGGCGAGGGGGAGGTTAGAATGAAAGCGGAGCCAGCAAAAGCAGAGAGAAAGAGGAGGGGCGTTGAGGGGGGATGGGGGAGGGTGGTGGTTTGGGGGGGGGGTTGAGCAGCAGAGCGAGGCAGTGGGGACCCAGACAGGAAAAAAATTAAAAGGGAGAAAAAAGAACAGATTTTCTCTCTCTGCAGCGCTAAGAAGAATCCGTTGGGTTTGGTTAGATAACGAACACGGCTCGCTCGGGAGAAAAAGGAGAGAGCGAGGAAAAGAAGGGATGCAGCGAAAGATAGCAAAATATTGGCCGACCGTGGCATGGGGAGTGGGGTGGTAAGAGGGGGGTTTTGCACCCTTCGTCCAACAGAGGGGGGAGATAAAAGGAGAATAAGTGGACAGAGAGAGAGAGAGGACTCGCAAGACCGCACCATGTCTAGAGAGGGGCAATAAGCTCTCTCAACATTTCGCCTTGGACAGAGATCCACGCCGGATGTCACACGTACATGGCTAGGGCCACACCCACAACGGCCCCGAATTGTATTCGTTCACCGTCTATCCCTGGGACTGTTGCGAGGAGCAATCAATCGTTTTGAACCTCCCGCTTTGTGCTGTAGATAGAATTTGCATCACCAGTCAGTTAGTCTTGACACACTTTGCTGGTGGACATTGGACACATACCACAGTCCCTGGTGTTGTGCCTGTTCAACTCATGCTACATCTTTCCGAGAGGCATCGAATATATCAAAAGTTTGAGACGTCATCTTCTGAGGTTGCGCTTGCCACATTTTCGATAGAGCCCCCCCACTCCG
This sequence comes from Novumbra hubbsi, assembly GCA_016801125.1. Lineage (NCBI taxonomy): Eukaryota > Metazoa > Chordata > Actinopteri > Esociformes > Umbridae > Novumbra > Novumbra hubbsi. The sequence continues at coordinate 4,841 of JACXGK010011218.1, forward strand.
ACCAAGCGATCGCGCACTGCGCACGCATATCGCCAGCGCGCGGTTGTAAAGTGAAACGCCGTGGAAATGAATATGCAAGCCAAAATAAGCACCGATAGCGTTTTATTCTCGTAATGTAAACATGTTAAGTACACGGTTTTCACCGTTTTGCGTTACAGTGTCACTTTCACAACCCGTCGCTAGAAGCCCCAGAACATATCTTTAAGTACATTTATCTGTAGTGACGTCTTTAGCAGAGACAGAGGCAAAACATTTCAAATACTGTTGTTACTGTTTTTGTGTACTTTTAGTCTTTCCGTCTTTGTTTAGTATTTTGTGGAGTCAAATTTCTTAACTATCCACGATACTAGGTCTTCATGACTCATGCCAAGGCATCACAGCATAACATCTCGTTGTCTAGCCACCAATCAAATTGTGATTGCAGGTGGACTTGCGGTTAGAGAGTATTACCTTCAGCCATCACCCTTATTGTGAACTCACTGTAGACAGAAAAGTAGACAATCGTTCATACTAATAGGACTGTTAGCCTGGTTCCAAGCTATAATGTCTCTCCAAAATCTGAAGTATTATAATGTCTCTATAAATCCTAAGGAAGAATAATATTTCATAAGGCAGTGTAAGATTGCTTTGTCTGGAAAGTTCAAAAACTTTTCTATAGTAGGAATTGTGGCAAATACCATAAATGTAGTTTTTAATACATACTCCAGAGCCTCTCAGTTAACCTCCTGCAGGCAAATTGTCGTGCCAGCAGAGATTGTCACACTAAAGAATATGCTGATATAATGCATTTGTAACGTAATGTTTTATCAGAGTTAGAAGTTCCTGTAAAACAATCTACATAGTTTGTAAAACCCGAACAGTATGAGTTAGAAACAACCGAGTAGAAGACATTGAAAATATTATTTTCAGATTATTTAGCTTTTTTTCTTGTGGCACTGTTACTGAAAGCAGGAAGTCTAGGCTATCATATTTGGTTCTAACTGTCACCTTTGACTTTAAATCAGGAGCCTGAAATGGTCCATAAGTACAATATATTTTAAGTCAATGGAATTCATGTCGAAATTCACAAAGAAATTGTTATTTCACCAGAAAATTGGTTCTCTCAGATTCCAAACTTCAAGCCCATTGAAATGCTAAGGCTAAAACAGAAGAGAGAAGTTGATTACCAGACTGAAAAATCTTAGGGATCAGAAAATATATTGTTAATGGAGATATGATATAAGATTCCTTACGGCAGTTTCATTAAAGACGGCCATTTTCACTGCAAGAAGAAAAAGAAATGAAAACAAGGGTGTGAATAATTTCTGAGAATGAACAATGTTTACTAATCAGATATTATTAAGGCTACATAGAGAAGCAGTCTGTTTTGTTTCAAATCAGATTCGCCGGAGTACAGAGCCAAAACAACAAAATGGTTTTCGCCGTCCAAATATTTCTAGAAACATGTGTAATCAGCAAATGTTGTTTTTGTCAACTATGTTAACTTTGTTTACATAGCTGATGTGAGTAAGACTGAAGACCGGTGAGTGTACAAAGACCAGGGCGTGTACAAAGACTAGCACGTGTACTATGTCCAGCGCGTGTACTAAGACCATCTTGTGGACAGGGCTTAACCTTTGATAAGATAATAATTGCAAGATAAAGATAAATATTAAGAGAGAAAACCGTCTAGAATACATAGAAAATGGAACTTGATGCTTTTGTACTGCTAACCCTTTATCACTGATTCATTTATACCCTTTATCACTGATTCCTTTATACCCTTTATCATTGATTATATCCTTCTTTTACCTGCATCTCAACTTCTCATGGTTGTTTGTCAGATCATCTTCAAAAGTCTCCTTAAGATAATATGTCACAGAGTGATAAAACATGTACAGGGTACTGGGCAGCTGAATGGGTGCCTTTCAGTGGATGGGTACATTGCCTGTGCATCAGATGGAATTGCGTCATTCCTTTCCGTACACAGATAAACTGTCTTTCTATCTGAACACAGCTGTGCTTCTCTCTGCTGTTCGCTGGTGTCTTGTTTTAGCTGTGCTGGACTATGGCCTTTACTTCAAAGCAAGCCAGGATAGGCTTGATACGCTATGAAAAATCCTCTCCTGCTAGTAGTAAACAGAAAGTTCACTGAGAGGTAAAGATATTTTAACAGTGCATGAGTAGTTACACTCTAATGATTGATATACTTTAAACAATGATCATGTGATGAAACAATTACTAGTAGTTTGCCCAATGTAGAGCATCCAATGTTTAATGCTTAAAGATTGATTAATGCATAGTGGAATTCCACCTTTTCATGCTTTGTATAGACAGATATATGTTATACAAATTAGCATTTTTTCCTTAGAGACAACTGAAATTCAATACTTCTGTAAAAAAATATATTTTTTTAGACAACAACACTTCACTTAAGACACCACTTTTTAAAGTTATTGCATTGTTGGTTCAAGCTGCAATCATGGTGGATGTCTGAGCCAAAGTACTAAAGGGACTAGAGCACTTGATGTTGTCCACAGCACCTAATTGGGTCAGCAGAGCCCCTCAATGTAAGTTCTATAATGTGTAGAAATGGAGATGTAATATAGAGCCAAATAGATGGCAACAAATATATTATTCCTACTAAGCCTATAGTGATTCCATCTGGTGTGTGACACCCATAAAGAATGGCAATCAGAATCAACCATCGCTGCAGTATTTAAAACTGTCCTTCCATGATTTGTAAAGGTTCCACCACACGTATTGTACTTTACAACAAGTGGGACCAATCATGTGTGTCCAAAGAAACTAGTGGAGCTTTCTGGGACGAACGCCTTGCTAAGAACCCAATGGAAATGTAAGCTGTAAAGATGCTGTAAGGCATGACAATTATGACAATTAATGACACATATTTTCGCTTTACATCCCATCCGACCATGATGTCGGATTTACTTTACTGTGCTGTTGTTTCTTTTCTTTTCCTTTCATATTTGTTACAAACATTGTATTTTTGTCAGGGTATTTGATATTTTATCCTGTCCAGAACTTTGGTCAACCACGGTTGTTTTAAAAGTGCTATAAATAAACTCGACATTGACAACATCTCATGTAAAGGATGTACATGAGGTGCGACCAAAAGCTTTAAACACCACATGGTAGCTAGTGTTCCTGCTGTTTTCTGTACTATCTTCCACTGATCGTTGAGTTGTACTCCCTCACTTCGGTGAGAACACCTCACGCCGGGTGCAACAAGTCACATGCATTCATGAAGAAGCCTTTGAATCCCGAGAGCCCATTGTATAATATTGTCGGAGACACATCTTTTTTTAGTTTGGTGGTATTTTAGCCCTCTAACGGTGGACTGACAATATGGCTCCGATAAGTTGTTGGTGGAATATGGCGTCAATGCTTGTGATGCATCTAAGTATTCCAGTAGTGCCCCTGTGAAGCTTGGATATGGCACATAACATGAAGTATTCATATCACATTGTCTCAGGGCAAAGGCATTGATAATGTATGGTGTTTTAGGACGGGAAGTTAGAAGGAGTGGACCGAGGCAAACCCCGGGCTCAGAGAAAAGAGGGCCTGATGGAAGTTGAGGCACAGAAGTATGGAAATTGTGTGAGTGTTTTGGAGGCTTTTGAGAAACCCAAGGTGTGGCCCAGCCTAGGGCAAGGACACCTCCCCCATCTTGGATAACAAAAGCACACACACCCCACCCTTAGAGAGACAGAAAGTGAACAGCCACCCTACCCCTGATCCACTTCTTTTATGATTAGCACCACCTCCCCATAGCCCTATAAAACAAACACACACCGATACTTTAACAGCTGTACCTTTTCTGGACCTTCCTATTTCCCTAAAAAGACATATTTTCCTTTATAATACAATTATGCACTCATTCATAATCTTACACACAGACACACACACACACACACAGACACACAACATTGAAAACAACGGTAGAGAGTACGGCTAACCTCCTGTTGAGGGTTCCTGAATCATGATTTGAACATTCTATTGAAGCTGCAATATAGCAATGTGGGAGTGGTCACTTGGCATCTCCGTTACTGATTCCAGAATGCAGTCACGATAAGTAGCATGTTTAAGAACAAATGGTGTTCCGCAAGTTTCAGGAGTGAGGCTATTGCAATTAAAACATACTCCTGGCTTATTTATTTATTTATTTATTTATATATAAGTATTTATTCAAGCTTATTTTAAGCTAAGTTCATAGTTGGACCTGCATGTATATACCTGTTGAGCCCTATTGTCAAAAACAACAAAAGTATATACACATGCACTTCTAAAAGTTCAAGGACATTTCTTAGAAAACATACAAAATCAATCAAACATCAGTCAAAACAGCCCCAGGGAGACCTGTATACTCAAAGAATCTGTTCACAGAACATTAGAGGGGGAAAGCACACGTCCTTGGGGTGCTTCAGTGATGATGTATAAATACTGTTGCATCCTGCTGGCCAGGACATGATCCACTGACAGATGGAGTTGGACACGTTCTGCTGAAGGAGCTTGTGTTGTTGTAGCTCTGTGAATTAACAGTGTCCCTGCATACATGTTTGAGTAGTGGGGGCCCATGTCGACAAAAGCTTCCTCAAACCGGTTAGCCGTGTAGGCAAAGTCAAACATCAAGAGTTAAATAGTGTCCTTTTTCCATTCACTTGACATCACTAGAATATGCAAATTCTTAGCCACCTTGGACACTGAAATACACATGACCTGATAACATCTTGACAACTTCAGTGCGCTGCTGACAGGAAAATCAGTGAGGCTTCTGACTCAACTCCGGATGATTCACGTGCCTTTGCCAGGATGATTTCATAAAACCTGCTATAGACCCCTTGTTTATTCAGCCTATGAAGGCTGCCTGTTCAATTCAGGATACAACACAAGACTCACATTCAGGGATCTCAAAAGTACAGGAAAACATATGCCATCTTCTTGATAGCGATTTTGAACCCTACAATCAACAGACTCGACTAGCGTGGACATATCTGTCACAACACAGGGCCATGACACTAATGATGTGTCTATTCAAGATAGATTTTACCTTCAGACTTTACTTTGATTGCTTAATTTGATTTGCCTATTCTTATTTAGTCAGTCTATATATTGCATTAGTTTGTAATGTTTGAACGCGTTGTGGTCATTGGTAGATAGCGTGTGGTTTCTTTGTGGTCATTAGTAGGTAATGTTTGGTTGCGTTGTGGTCATTATGTCTACTCCGCCCCATGCACACTGAGTATCAGAAATACACTCTATAAAACAAACATTTGTGTGATCATAATCGTTAATAAACAGATTATATTGATTTTAATAATGTTTTTACCAGTAATAATAGTACATTGACAAACAACGCTCAAATAATAATTGTTTGATTTCTGGACGAGAGGCATAATTGATTTCTGTAAAGGAAACCAAATGCATACCTCAATGTATTCTCAGTTTTATGGGAATTCTTAAAGGACATCTCATTGTCAGTCCAATACTTAAATATTAGTAGCTAGTGTCTCTGGTTTTGGAGCTAGAGACAAGCGGAGTAAGAACGGCCTGCTGTACTGAATAGGCACTGGAATAAATCATTTATATCCCGAAATGTGCTAATTAAATCACTCAATTGAATTAACGGAATAACATTTGAACTGACCACAACGTCTGTGCACAGTATCCACTTAAATGTCCTTATTTTTAAAAATCGCATGTTTGTGAGTCGCATGCACGCTCACAAACACACTACCCTTTTTTTTGTGCTGCTCCACACAGTAACACATTCACACACGCACACACACACAGGCAATCTCGTGAGTTCTCATTCCGCCGCCCAGGCAGTGGGATAGGGCATGTAACAAACCAGCTGGGATTGTCGGTAAATGGCAAAAAAAACCAACACTTGGTGCAGGAAAATGGCCCGGGAGGCGGCTCGCTGGGGTGGTTGATGGGGTCACAGAGACAGTTAATCACGGAAATGGTTCTGTTAGCCGCGACAGCTAAATCAGCACCGCGGCACATGGTACGGCTAGCCACGACTGATGATGTGACTCATGATGTCATCCTCCCCTCTGAGTGAGCTGGGTGGGGGTTAAGGGATGGTTCGTTCAAGGTTCTGTAAGTGTTGTAATATATGCTCAACCTGCCTCCTCATCTATAATCCCCCGTGCGTGGGGTCTAGAGGTGGCCTGAGGGACAGAATGGGTGAAGGGGGTCAGTGGACGCCTGAACCCCAGTGGACCGTTTTTCATTTTCCACATTTGACCAGGTGGGTCGGTACCTGGATTTCTGATTCAAACCAAGCACAGGGTTCACTGATGAGCAACTTGCATAGAAAGCTATAGAATTTCCTTTTACGGACATACCAAAACATGTTATATTAAAACAACACAAATAATTAATGAATTGTCTACCTGTAAAGTAATGAGCAGGTGCGAGAAGTAAAAACAGAAAGACTCTTTTCACGGGGTTGGACACTTGCAGGTGTTATTATTTAATGGAAATAATGCAATGCGTTTTGGTCAGACCAACATCAGTAGTACTATTACAACATAAAATATGTGCGCCAAGCCAGTCGTTACATTTCTATGTTCTGTTCTGGTTTCTCTATTTCTTTGGTCAGTTTAGTCTGGTTAGTGTTTGTATCTAGTGTTCTTCTAGTTCCTGTTGGTCACTGTGGCTGGTTTAATGTGACGTTTGCTTCTCATGGCCGATGATAGCTGCCATTTGTGTTCCTCTTTTGTTGCGTTGTGGTTATGTTTACTGTGGCTCTGAGAGGTCATCAGTGTACATGTGTAAAACTCTGCTGGATGTACAGCTTTTTGCCTCTCTTTGCCACTGATATTTTGCCAGGCTCCTCAAAAATCTCAGCGCTTTCTAGTCCCCTTGCACGTGAAGATCTGTCCGTCTTGAAACCAGGATGGCTGTCCATAGGAGGGAATACTTTGGCCAGGCCTCTGTCGCCACGGGGCTGGTTCTTTGAAGGCCCCAGTCTACAGGACAGAAGGAGCCCCATTGACGTCTCAGAGAGAGGAGGGCTACCGCTCTAACTTTCCGACGTCACCGTCCTGAGCACACAGGCCCCTTTGTGGGGAGAAGGAGGCCAGTCCCTGGATGCTTGGAAGCTGCCGGCGGAGAGTGCAGCTCAAGACCTTTTCGGTCGGTGGCCACACACACAGAGCCACTCACCCAGCCAGCCGGCTGTAAGAGTGGGCCTGCTGTGTCAGGGCGGTGGCAGGGTTGCTCAGTCCTCCAGACGTCCAACTCTTGGCTCACTGCTCCAGCGCGACAATCCGCTCTGTGGCTGGGGAGGGGGTCTGGGCAAGGGCCAGCAAAGGTCCAATGAGAGGGGTCTTCATTTAGCTGTTAATGAAGCAATTCTAGATACCATGACAGTTACAGAAATGTAATCTGTGCACATTATTTTAATGTGGGATTCAACCACGACAACCTTGCTGACTGTAATTTAGCTGTCTACCAGGTGTCAGGCAAAATGTCAGACCCTCAAAAATGCAAGATATTGAAGGCAGAGTAAATACTTATGATGCACGCCTATTATCTTTGGCTTGCATGAACAGAAGTGGTGTAAACATCTAATGTCAGCTGAGCCATACACACTTGGACGAGACGGAAATGCTTGTTCAAGTTACCCGTCCAAGACGGAGACGACTGAGACAATTTTATTTTTGAAAGGAGAAAGAAAACAACGGAGAGCGATCAAGTGGGAATGGAGAACAGGGAAGCCCCACCACCACTAGACCATCCATCTGCCAGGTCCTGAACCTGCTCCCCTGTACCGTCCATTCAGACTGCAGCTGTTTAATCCCCCCTTCCAACCCCCCCCCTCCCCATAGTCTCAATAAAATAAAGAAGGCCACTATGGTTGTGTCTGTTCCATACAGCCAGACTGCTGTCCAATTCCCCAGACAGCTGACACACAACAGCAGGCATTGGCCATCTGATAATTCTGGCAAATGCCAGATGAACATGACCCTTTTTTGTCATGTGGGCTGGTCCGAATTGACAAACAAATGACAGAATATTGCTTTTATACATTCAAATAAAATGACGTGGCCGGCATCCAACATGTTTTTTTTGTTGTGATTTAGCAAAAATTCTGTTACAACAATTATAATCCAACCTTCCCTTGCCTTGTACTTGATTGATTAATTAGGTCACAAATTGGGTAGGTCTACCTCTCCTGGTTGGTTGGGTCTGAACCAGGAACCATTTCACAGGAAAAAAAATAAAACATGCAGACACTCGGCCCTCCGTGGAACCGGTTTAACACCCCTGCTCTACAGGTACATTTACAGGTAATTTAGCAGATGCTCTTCTGATAAATGTAATTTCAACCTGTTAAAACCAGCCCTCTGCTCTTTATAAACTATCTTATAACAGGTAAATTATAGCTAGAAGAGTGGTGAAAATATTTCAGGTGTGTACTCCAAAAAATATATGTTTTTGATTCGGACAGTACTGGTCAATATATTTAAAGGAACTGCTTTTGGAAATAAACTTTTAACCTCACGACCTCTAAAAAAACGAATGATATGCTCCCAATCAGGTTTGTATGTAATCGGCAGTTAAGTCCAAAATATACACGGTTCTATGTTCCTTTTTCTAAAAGAAGACAACTCTGGTGAGGCAGTGCTTCCTCACTCAGGCATACTCCCTCCTCCAGAGGTGGGTTTTACAAGTCATTGTGCTGGTTGATTGGGTCCTGCTAGCTAGCTAAATCATCTCATAACTGGTGTCCCACAGGGCTCAGTTCTAGGTCCCCTTCTGTCTGTATACCAATGTCATTTAGCTCCTTTACATCCTATCATAGTCTCTCCAATCATTGCAATGCAAATGACAATCCACCACTTTTCGTCTTCCACACTTCTGACACCCAAGTGGCAACATGCATTTCTGTGTACCTTGCAGACATTTCTGCTGGAAGACACAGATTAACAAGACTATGCTATCCGCGAGCATAAATCTCCTGACAGTTTTCGTAAACTGCAAAGGAAGTAGCAGCGCTATTTCACTCCCACCAACACTCTCCCTGCACCTAGATACATGTATGTATTATCTAGATGGAATCTGTAAATGTGCACAAAGACATGACATTATGTTCACAAGTCGATTTTGTGTAGGCTGTCTTTGTAGCGTATCTTTCTCTGTTATCTACCACAAGCAGCACATTGACACCAAGTGAAATGCTGGGTATTTGGAAAATGTATCCAGCAAATATTATTGTGAACTCCACCGTGCCCCCATCCCAGAGTGCAAAGGTCCTTGTGGTGACCTTAGACAACACACGCTTGTTCTGCACAAGCGCCATGGTGGTGATTTACTGCTGCAGCTTCAGACTTTATAACATTTGCAGATTGTAACCGTCAACCTCTTCAGGTTCTCCTATGTCAGCCTGTTCTTATAACACGCACTCCACTTATAACACACACTCCACCGGCATGGCTCGTGTGCACTACTAAACCATTGTGCTTTCCTCCCCGAGCAGCTAGTGGAACTTCACCTCCATCATTATTCAGGCGATGCTAAATCCCGGCATCCATACCCCAGCTCTTAGTTCTGCCCCCTCCAGTCTCTTGGCATTCCTCACCCCTGGCAGCTCCCACTCAGCTCAGCCAACGTTTATTCCTAAAAACCTACTTTCTAATACCCCGCTGTGTATTCTATATTTTTAGTTTGGTTTGTGTAACCAATAAGGCTTAAGCAGAGAAAAAAATGTGTCCAATGAGTGCAGAGTGGGGGGTGGAGCTTGCAGTGATATACGTGTGGACAAAATGCCAGGGCAGGATAGTTGTCCCAGTCCGTCTATCCTAGCAGGACACGTTATCTCCCACCGGGCAGTAGGCTGTGTGTGTGTGTGTGTGCGTGTGTGTGCGTGTGTGTGTGTATGTGCGCCTGTGAGTGAGAAAGAGAGATTTCTCCCTCTCTTCCCAATCGTCCCCGAATTGCAGTGAAAATCGTTATTTAATAGACAATTAAGTTAAGAAGACTGTAAATCAGCTTGAATGCATTAGGCTTTATTTACACTTTATTAATCTCTACTTAGTGTTGGCAATAACGAGCACAGCTTCGTCCAAGCAGAAGGGATCAGAACCACACATTCCATCTCTGCTGGAATCCATGTAGACTAGCTGAGGTATTCTGAGTAGTGTGTAAGGATGGCTGGCGAGTCAAACCAGAGCTTACCCACCCTGCATCAAGTAAAATGATCTCCTCCTAGCTTTTGGTGAAGTTGAAGACTCAAATCTGAAAGTGAAAACATTAGTGCGTGATAATAAAAATGCTACTGTGAGGACCCGCAAGGAAGAACAAGGGACGTTAGAATGCACCAAAGGTAAAAGACGATGGAGGTTGAGGAATGAGATGGTGGACCTGTCGGAGGAAACGTGGGCCGGCCCTAAGTGCTCTTGACAAGCTTGCACTCGTCCTGCATTACAAGGACTCTCCTTGCCTGCATACTACTAATTAAACACGGCAGAGAGTAGGGATATGGCATTTATCTTTAATAAGAACACTGCTCTCTTTTCAGCCTCTCCTCCTATTTTCTCCCCTTTCTCACTCTCCCCCTTTATATTACACTCTTTTCTTCTGGAGTCTCTTCGTGGTTTTCTTTTGTTTTCTTTCAGGTAATACCTTTCTTATAGCTTTCCTCTTTACTCTGTCTTCAATTTATTCTTTCTCCTTGAGGGACCTGTAACCCTCGGTGATCTTTCTCATGTAAACCTGTAACCCTCTGTGATCTTTCTCATGTAAACCTGTAACCCCCTGTGATCTTTCTTATGTAAACTTGTAACCCTCTGTGATCTTTCTTATGTAAACCTGTAACCCTCTGTGATCTTTCTCAAGTAAACCTGTAACCCTTGGTGATCTTTATCATCTAAACCTGTGACCCTCAGTGATTTTTCTTATGTAAACCTATAATTCTCAGTGATCTTTGTCATGTTGAACGGCAACTCTCAGTTATATTTCTCCTATTATTCTGTAACTCTGTGATCTTTCTCATTTTACCCTGTAACCTTCAGTGATGTTTCTCATGTTGACCTGTACCCCGCAGTGATCTTTCTCTTGTTGACCTGTGCATCTCAGTTTTCGTTTCATCTGATCTCTCTTTTTTCAGTGTTTCCATCCTCCATCATGTATTTTTATCTTTCTCTGGCACCAGCTCCTCTACCGCTGTTCCCCAATCTCACTGTCCCCCCCACATCTTGCTGTCCCCCAATCTCACTGTCCCCTCTCATGTCACTGCCCCCCCCACATCTCATTGTCCCCCCCATGTCACTGTCCCCCAATCTCACGTTAACCCAATTCTCACTGTCCCCCCCATCTCCCTAAACCACCACTTTCTCACTGTCCCCCCCATCTCCCTAAACCACCACTTTCTCACTGTCCCCCCCATCTCCCTAAACCACCCCTTTCTCACTGTCCCCCCCATCTCCCTAAACCACCCCTTTCTCACTGTCCCCCCCATCTCCCTAAACCACCCCTTTCTCACTGTCCCCCCCATCTCCCTAAACCACCCCTTTCTCACTGTCCCCCCCATCTCCCTAAACCACCCCTTTCTCACTGTCCCCCTC
>JACXGK010011219.1:0-16638 GCA_016801125.1 Novumbra hubbsi
GAGTGTAACGCCCAGATGTTAGGTACTCTCTCTATTAATTGATATCCATGCAGGTGAGTGTAACGCCCCGATGTTAGGTACTCTCTCTATTAATTGATATCCATGCAGGTGAGTTTAACGCCCAGATGTTAGGTACTCTCTCTATTAATTGATATCCATGCAGGTGAGTGTAATGCCCCGATGTTAGGTACTCTCTCTATTAATTGATATCCATGCAGGTGAGTGTAATGCCCCGATGTTAGGTACTCTCTGTATTAATTGATATCCATGCAGGTGAGTGTAATGCCCCGATGTTAGGTACTCTCTATTAATTGATATCCATGCAGGTGAGTGTAATGCCCCGATGTTAGGTACTCTCTCAATTAATTGATATCCATGCAGGTGAGTGTAACGCCCAGATGTTAGGTACTCTCTCTTTTAACTGATATCCATGCAGGTGAGTGGAGCCCCCAAATGTTAGGTGCTCTCTCTATTAATTGATATCCATGCAGGTGAGAGTAACACCCAGATGTTAGGTGCTCTCTCTTTTAACTGATATCCATGCAGGTGAGTGGAGCCCCCAAATGTTAAGTTACCATTAATGTAAATGTTACCATTCAAGTGCTGTTTTTATAATGTTGGATAAAAACGGACCCCTTTAAGATTACGGTTTATTTGGTCACTAGACATTAAACATTAACAGGCTTAGGAACTACAGTGTTATCAGGAATAGTATGGATGTTATGCACTATATCTGGTGGTTTGTAGATCTAGGACTGCAGGACTATATCTGGTGGTTTGTAGATTTAGGACTGCAGGACTATATCTGGTGGTTTGTAGATCTAGGACTGCAGGACTATATCTGGTTGTTTGTAGATTTACGAAAATCACAAACCATGAATTAGAAAATGTTCTGCCTATCTGGTCTTCCCGCGGTCCCCAAATGGTTGTGGATGTAGTCCTGCGTGAAGTTGTTGTTTCATTAGAAAATGGTGGTGTTCGTTCGGCCACTCTGATTGAGTGAGGCGATGTGGCACACCGTTTATTGTTCTTCCATTGAAGCCCTGAGAGAGCAATGCTTTTAAGCTGCCTGGGCTGGCTTGCCCTCGCACACGGCACAACACTTACATTCTCAATTAGCTGTATACGGCACGTCTGGGCTCGCGTTCACCCTTTTTAAACAGTGACACTTTTGATAGAGTTCTGCTCCCCTGGGAGGCCACTTAAACGCTGCGCGAGCCGCGAAAGGCTAACTACCTCTACCAAGACCAACGATGGGTGCGGCAAATGCATCTCTGAGAACTAATGATCAAACACCTGGGACATAGGATTGTTATTTATATTTATTGATTGCCTGAGCGGGACCTCGTCTCTGGTTGGAGAGGGCTAATCCGGATGAAGAATGTTTGGGAATTTGGGAGAGAGCAAAGATAGACAGACATGATAGATTGATGAGACGTGGTCCAGGGTTTTTAAATGGGCCTTTATGTCCGGGAATTTAAAGGAATGCAGATAACTGGTTTCGTAAGCCGGCATTCAAGGTTGTGTAACTGTGCGCCCTCCTGAATGCGTGGAGCCACTCTCTGCCTTGGATGAATCCCAGGCGTGGACACAATTTCTGAGCTGTTGCTTAGCTGAAGTTGGTCTGAAGTCAACGTGTATCTTCACTTTCTGTTTTCCTCCCTTCAGATTGTGGGTCCGTCGGATAAGTCGGAATACATAGTGGATTACTACGGAGCCAGGCTCACACGCCTCTCCATCACCAACGAGACCTACAGACGCACCCAGACCTCTCCTTGACTGGGGTAAGTACTTTACACCCAGACCTCTCCTTGACTGGGGTGGGTACGTTACACCCAGACCTCTCCTTGACTGGGGTGGGTACTTTACACCCAGACCTCTCCTTGACTGGGGTGGGTACTTTACACCCAGATCAGTGTCATTCACTGTGTCAGTTTGGAAACCTCACCTAATTGCATAAGCTGCTGTCTACATGTATTTAAGTCTTCTCCACTAGAGATTATTGTTAATATCTGATGAGCCATTTGAACTTCCACCGACATACAAGTCATTTTCAATTATAATAATTCTGTCTGCATTGCATTGAAATTGAATTGGGCAATAAATAAATAAATGAAACACTTTGCAACGAAAGACATCTAGAAAGATGGTGGGAACATAACAGTGAACCGGTGACCAAAGACGTGTGGGGCTGGCTACTTTTTTCTGAACTATGGAGGAAGAGAAGACAAACACTAAGACAAGGACACCTTGACAGCCCCCTCATGGTAGTGGAGCCCCCTTCTGTCCCTTGGGTCCCCAGAACGGTCCCTTCACTCTGTGGAGAGAGAAGTCAAATGTCAGGCTGCTAAGGAAACATTTGGGGAGGGAGGTGCTTTACAAGCACAGGGAAGCAGTCGTGACGGTGCAGTTATTATATCTAGCACCCCTCGTCTGTTGAGTTCTGGACCACAGAGGAACACGGAGGAACACGCACTGCCTCTTCTACTCTCTCTGTCACTGTTCTACACACACGTTGTCTCAAAGACATGCAGCTTTTTGTTTCAGTACTTCTTCCTCAGTCTCACGGTTAGTTTTTGTTTGAGACCCTGCTTCTCTGTTGGGAATGACAGTCGCTGCGGTCTGTTTGGGTGTTTGGTTCAATCAGACACATGGAGTACATTTGCCAGCCCTAGAGTGTATTCACTCTTCTAAAGAGCGAGAGCGATTGGAGGCGGGGGTGAGGGGGGTGAGGGGTAAGGACAGCGTGTGAGAGGGAGGGATGCTGTTTTCATCCACACTCCGTAGTCCTTTAAATGCTTTCATCCACACTCCGTAGTCCTTTAAATGCTTTCATCCACACTCCGTAGTCCTTTAAATGCTTTCATCCACACTCAGTAGTCCTTTAAATGCTTTCATCCACACTCAGTAGTCCTTTAAATGCTTTCATCCACACTCAGTAGTCCTTTAAATGCTTTCATCCACACTCAGTAGTCCTTTAAATGCTTTCATTCACACTTAGTAGTCCTTAAAATACATGCACTTCTTACGCTTCTAAACCAACCGCCTGCGTTATGAAACCTATTTTCTGTTGTTTCAGGTCACAAGCAGAACGACTGCAACCTCCTCTGAGTCCTGTAAATAATGCTGCTCTTTCTTTCACTTGATCGTTCCGGAACACAAACCCAGTCAATGTGTTCTGTTAGCCTGTCTGCATGCACTCCAACGTCAGGCCCGGAGCTCGTGAAGATCGGATTTTTAAAAACAGCTTCTTAGGCGCACGGCGAAGGGAAGGACTTAACAATCATTCTTTGCCTCCTCCCGAAAACACGACGGAAAGACTAACAGGGAGAAGGAGAGACACCGTGGAAAGACTTTTGGTCCAGCCCTGCATTAAGCACGTGTGTGGCTCTACAGGGACATAGGGAGGGTCGTCCATGTGACTCTCACATCAACCTAGAATTTAATTTAGGGCACCAGTGCCCCTAGAACATTTTATGTTTAATTGTGCAACTGAATTTCCATGGGTGCGTCTTGATTTCTCAACTGCACACAAGCTCAATGCTAAATACACGATCAGCTTAGAGCCCTGCACTAGAAAATCTGCTCTGAGAACAGTCGTGTGATGTGTTATTTAACGAGGCAGGGACGCTATTTGTGTACAGAATGACTGTTCGTTTTGTTTGGTCTGTCATTGGATATGTTTGTAAATAAAGTTGTCCTCTAAGGTAATTGTCATCTATGTAATTACTTTCAAACCGAAACGGACTACTAACAATTCAACAACTACCTATCCGAGGACATGTGGCATTGACCAACCGTCCAGAGGTAAATCAGAGGTCAAGGAAATGAGACGCCAGCTCTCAGCGTCTGTCCAGCAGATGAGCCCCGGGTCGCTCCTCCCCTAAAGTATCCCTACTGTCATCTTTATTACAAAGGATCCAGCAGGGGTGCTTGGGAAAAGGGACAAGGCAGAGCTGTCTCATCTGTCTGCTGTTGTCTGGGTGTGTTTTCCTGCCTGGTTGGGGACTTGATACCACTGCACTGCTTTGGTGCCTCTCGTCTCAGTGGCTCACTCGATAGTGAATCGAGGTCCATTTGGGACACAAGCATGGGATCCGTGATATGATAAATGGGTTACATGAGCTTCAAAACAATCTTATACCGTATGGTTGTGTCACTAGTGATCAACACAGAGCGACAGAAGGAATGTGTGCTACAGTATGTGGGATAGCTGAAGTATAGATATCCAACTCCGCTGCAGTGAACAGAGCAGTTAATCAATTTATTGCTATAGGAGTTCTTTGCAGTGGGAAGTTGCTTTCTGTGGAGGTGGGTCCATATGCAAATACACCATGAAATGCCTGCTTTGTTTTGACGTTAGACATCCAAGTGTCACCGTGCTTTCAGTAGTTCAGAATTAGGCAATGATCTGAAACCGCAGTGGTCAAGTAATTTTTTCAACAACCCTTACACACACACTCGCCCAAATCATCTTCCCCCATAAGCTTCACCTCCACCACCCAACGCTTCCTGTGCACTTGCAGAAGCTTATCAATGCAGCACAAGGATAAGAATGGGGAGATTTATAGCGCACCTCCCAGGAGAGAGCCGAGGCTTGGCCGAGCCGAGCCCTAACCCACCCTCCCAGCACCTAGCCCAAGGAGAGAAGGCCATTCCTCTTATGGCTGAGTGCTTTATAGCTACACACACTCCCTTAGTGTGGGGCACTGACATTATAGAACACATGCATGCACACACCACACACGCACACACAATGTAGAAGATGGTAGAGTCTAACTTTTGCACCCTCTCCAGTCCCCCAACTGCGCCCCCCGGAAACAATCTCAACCCCATTGTAGAAATAATCCTGCATTGCAGCCTCCATTGATTGCGCCCACAGCCCAGCGGGAAAGTGGAGACAGGAAAGAGCTGGGAGAGATGAGAGAAGAATAGTTGAGTCTGCGGTGATTTGTGCTGTGAGGTGTTTGTACGTGTGTGTGTGTGTGTGCACGCTTGTGTTATTTGGATCCGACTGGGGAGGATTTAGCTGCTCTACTGATAGGAACACTAACTCGCAGACTCACACGCCCAAACAAACCCCGATGTCAAGGAGTTCAGACACAGAAACTGGCCTTTCCCCAGACTCGTCTTACCTTATCTCTCTTTCCCTCTCTGTTTCTCCCCTCACACACAGTCTTTCCATTCTCACTATCAGAGAGTCCCTGCAGAAACCGTCTCTCTGAAGTGGTCTGTGAGAAAAGTCTTAGCTGGAATAACAGGAAGGCTGGGATGAGGTCACTGGCCCTTGGCATTGACGTTTGCTTGTCTTTATAGAAGTCGAATGAGTGAAATCATAAATGCTGTGTTTGCACAGGCAGCTCCATTCTGATATTTGTTTCACTAATTGATATTTTGACCAATTGTATCAGCCCTGAAAAAGATCTGATGCGAAAAGATCTGATGTCATTGGTCAAAAGACCAATTAGTGAAAAACATGAGAACAGGGCAGCCAGTGTTGATGCAGCCAAGTAACACAGACAGACTCCCAGCTGGTTGGGTTACACTGAGCCAGGGCCGGGCTCCCTAGTTCCTACATTGTGCATTTGGTGCCATATTAAGTACCGTTTCATGTCATAGTTTTGACTAGCCCTGGTCAGCCCACTCGTTAAAGGGAAGAGCTTTTACATTTTGAAAAGCTGCCAATGTCGGTTGCTTTGGTAACAACCTATCAAAAAACCTTAATATAATAACCCTTTGTGTATAAAAAGAAAAGCTTTTTCTTTTTGGTAGACTAAAGTTGGCACTCTCTTCTTGACCTCCGTACAAATTACTTTTTTCACGGGCAGATTCTAGGCAGAGTCAACCCTCCCGATTCACCTCTTCCTTTTGGGGAGTGCATTTTACGGCTGAGGGTGGACTGGCCTGGCTGAACCTGACTGAACACTGCCTTCAACATCACTATAACCAGGCTAGCAGTGCACAGCTGTGACTGAAATCCGAAGGTGATGTTTCTACGTTAGTGGGACTGCATTCATTCGAAACGCTGCGTACGCCGGCCTTTATGGACATTACCAGAGGAACCAGATGTCACATACTGTGAACACTTAATTGGAAAATGACTGTATGATGTTTTTAAACAGCCTTGAGGGAGCTCTACGTTGGGAAATGTGACGTAGAAGAACCCTCTGATTATGGCAGGCGTTACTGTGTATTTCCCCCAAGCAATAGAACCCACGGGACCTTCACATTCTACCGTATTTTGCAATTATTAAAAAAGTAGTTACAAGCATTCAAAGTTAGGACAATTATTAAAGATGCACTCTTGGGTCATGTTTTGCTTTTGTAGCTGTCTGGCTCAGATTAGGATCCTACATCTGTAGGGCTGTGGTAATTCCTTATGAGAACCTAAGCACACCTAGCGCTATTGGCTCAGAGTTAGAAGAGGATAATATTCACATAAAACACAACCACCCACACCCAGGCTGCTAGGCTACCGCCCAACTGGCAACCTGTTTGGTATTTGGGGGGGTTAGGTACTAACACACGTATGCATGCATGCATGTACACACACACACTCACACACACGCACAGACTGGGAGGTATTGACATGGAAATTTAAAGGGTAGTGGCCTCACCCTTACGGCAGGCAGTATGTTAACACTGCCAAGCCACACACACACACACACACATATATAGAGTCACACAGATAGGCTTACCAGCAGGATCTAGCATGAAGGTCATACACAGTCAGTGTAGACATCAAAAGACTCATACCAAATCCCAGTAATGGAGTGTAACACTGGAACAGGCCTTCACTCCACAGGACCTATCTACAGGTTTCAACCCAGGATGTGCTTGGGAATTCTCTCCTTGGGTTCTGGTCAAAGGTACTATTCTGAAGGACATAAGGTGCCCAAGGTAGGTGCTCAGGTGAGGATGAATACTTCGCTGCCATTTGGGATGCAGACAGCCTGCGACTAAATCGAAACGAATCAACGAAGGTCTCCATGCTTCACGTCAGCCCACACCATGTCCTGTGTCATTTCTTATGACTTTCATTATGGTCTTGCCTAATTGCAGAAAGCCTCAGTCGGCTAGGGCGATGCTGAAGATAGAGTCATTTGTCCTTTGAAGCACTTCCTTCCTTTCACATCTCACTCAACCAGGAAGCAGGCTCAAACTGACAATCTTGGATGGGAACCGCTGGCCGCAAAGAGTCATGGAGTCCCGGTCCTATATGACAAGGCCTTTCCGTCCCACCATCACAACCCAGGATAGTGCTAAGCCAATTCACAGCTCCTTTTGAGGTGCTTTCTGGGCAAGGTCATTGTGCCGTGACCACAATAATTGCCCGGGTCGGAATGACCCGCGCTGCTTGGGAACCCCTGCCCCAGACCGCATCATGTTCACAAACACAGAAAAACTCAAGCGGCTGTACAGGAACCCTGTTTTCCCCAGCTGTCTGTAACATTTCGTAACCTTCATTCGTCCAGCCCTCCTTCCCTACCTCACTTTTTGAGTACATCCTGTTTTCTGGCAAGTTCTCAGCTCTCCAGAAATAGAAAAAAAAGCCAGCGAGAAGAGAGGTCTCACAACGGGCAGGGTGTAGCTCTCCGTACATCCATGCAGGGTCACGAGCCATGTGTGTTTAATCAAAATTCAATTATACTATGTACCAGAAACCCCTCAGCTCTTCCCAGACCAGCACCGGGGCCACGTTCCAAACTGCACCCTATTCCCTAACTGGTACACTACCGTTGGTGAGGGCCCTGGCCGGTAGTAGTGCAGTGTGCTGGGAATCGGTTGCCTTTGGAGATCAGGTTATGAAGGATGATGAAACTGGCCAGGCACTAATTGTTTCAGTGTGGGGACAACATCTCCCCCAAACATGTTATGATGAATCGCTTCCTGTGCTAAAGGTTCTCCGAGGTATGGGAGCGCACTGTCCCGGCCGTTGCCTCAGACGCATGGGCGTGCTGGATCTTGCATGCGGACACACACACACACACACACACACAGTGCCTGAATTACTGCCCTGGGGATGGGTTTCATTACCATTGTTCACTTTGGTAAGTGCAAATCAGGACTGATGCATGTGAATAGTCAGCTCTTGTGAGAGCCGCTCGTTGACTCTGTCACAACTCATTTCTACGTTCTGATCGTGTTCTGATTGAAAGGCTGTAGGTCACGCCGCAGTCTCATTGGTCCCAGCCATAAGGGTGTGGCTGTGAGTTTTTTTCCACATGCACTTATTATTTATGTCCGCCCAATACACACATGCTGACACTTTTCCGCTTCACACTCTCCATCTCTCCACTTACACAGTCTGACAAACATGTCCAATCCTAGTGATAGGCAGGGCTGTAGTTCAGAAACACTCTTGCACATGTACGTGTGCGCGCACACACCCACACACACACGTGTTCTCCTGTTGTACACACACTCCCTCTCTCCTCATCAAGACTCGCTCCTTCGTTGTACACCCGCATGTCCGTGCGTTCCTCTCCACTCCATTAGTTCTCATAAAGGGACGCATCGCTCACTGGGCCTAATGGAATCTGCTATTCAATGAGAATCTGCTTAGAATGGATTCAGAAATGACTCCTCCGCACGGCTACGTTGGTCCGGCATTAACCACGTTGACATGACGACAGGGGTGATCCACCGACAGCCGGGGGAGATGTTTGATCACTGAAATAAAAATTAATTGTCTGCTGGGGTGAGGGAACCAAAGCAACAATACCCGGATTTTGTATTAAGTCAATTTTAGCAAACCGAAACCGGGAGGCTACACCCAACACCTCTCCCTGGCATATCTGCGTGGGTTACAGAACCCATGAAATTACGGTTACGTCGCTCGTGACCGAGTTCGGGGAGAGGAATTCGCCGATAAGGTGACAGGCTTCATGAAGTGTTGATCGAACGAGCCAACAAATAAAAAAAAAACACCCTTGGGCCCTCCCTCTCTCTCCCCCCCCTCGCCTTCCCCTGCCCCTCTTACTCCCTCCCTCCCTCCCACCCTAATCCCTTTCTTTTAATTTTCCCATTTCGGGCTGGCATGGCACCAGATAAGCCAGTTCAATATTCACACATGGGCTCAGGCATGGCATAGCAACTCAGCTGATGCTTGGCTTCCCCGCCAGCGGGAAGCTGGCGCTGGTGGAGGCTGGCATGAGAGTGGAGCTGCGGGCACAATGTCACGGCGGGTGGGAGGTTGACTGTACACGTGTGGGTGGCTTACGGTCCATTGTTATTGTTAATATGATGCCCGGATAGCTGCGGGCAGAGGTTCCCCCATGCCCCGTGAAATGCCAATCCCTTCGTCTGTTTTGCCTGTACCTAAATCCTCACTTTTCTCCCCTAAGATTTAGCTTGAATAAATCAACAACAATTACTGGATTTGGTTTAATTCATTACGGGACGTGTCTGTAATAGGAAGGTCCAGTTGGGTCAGGGGGTGAAGATAAGGATGCCTCATGGCAATGGTCCTCAGAAGGGGTTAACAAAGACCCTCATCGTGGCCATGCTCTCAACTGAGTCAATCTCGTTCCCCCTGTGCACCCATAAGTTGATCAATAAGACTATATGAAGCTCATGGGGTGTTTGGTCTGGGGTATTAACAATAGCTATATGACTCAATATAAAAAACAAAGAAGAGGGTGAATAAAGAAAACCAATAACAGACCTTATCAAAGTCTTCGATTGAATCCCTTCCCGTGACCACAGAGCCACTTAAAAACAGGCAGGAGAAGGCAGCCATCACACACGCACAGAGTAAAGGTTTATATGTTATTATGTATGCACAGGTCATACTTAACACACATCTCATATGTCTGCGGTTGATTTATTTCCTTGTGTGTGTGTGTAAGGGCAATATGGACAAAGACACGCAATAATCTTTTTAAAATAATCACAGTGATGATAACTTGAAAGATCCCACCATCACTGTGCTCTGAAGTATGTTTTGAGGCAAGGTAGGCCTAGTTGCTGGCCGCTATCTGTACTAGCTAAAAAGAGCTCTGACTATATATAATGATTAACCATCTAGATCCAAACATTAAGGTGAGCTAATGTAAGCTTGCAGGGGCTACAGTTATCCATGCACACTGGCTGGCACGGGCGGTAGGATACAGTTATCCATGCACACTGGCTGGCACGGGCGGTAGGATACAGTTATCCATGCACCCTGGCTGGCACGGGCGGTAGGATACAGTTATCCATGAAGACTGGCTGGCACGGGCGGTAGGATACAGTTATCCATGCACACTGGCTGGCACGGGCGGTAGGATACAGTTATCCATGCACACTGGCTGGCACGGGCGGTAGAATACAGTTATCCATGCACACTGGCTGGCACGGGCGGTAGGATACAGTTATCCATGCACACTGGCTAGCACGGGTGGTAGGATACAGTTATCCTTAAAGACTGGCTGGCACGGGCGGTAGAATTGTACAGAAGATGAAAGTGCCAAAGGATATTTCTCTTTTCTCCCCATCTCTGCTCGTCTCCTCTCTTCTCAACTCCTCTTTTCTCTTCTTCTCTTGTCTCTCCCTCCCTCCTCTTCCATTCTCTCCTCCTCTCATCCCGGCCCTCTCATCCCCAGCTTCTCCAGCTATGACAGCAGTACTTTACGAAGAAATGGATTGCTAGATATTAGAATTTTTTTCTCCGGATACAACGTCTGGTTCTGGACTCGGGGAGAATATTAACAAGCCCGGCCCTTGCATTAATATGTGGCAGACTTCTAAATTTGGCAACCAGAGGGCTAACCTTTAGGACCCTGCTCCAATAGAGATGGAAATAAAAAAATCACTGAGTCTGCAAAAGAATAGTCTGAATGGTCACTGTTAGAAAGACATATTGTTAAATGAGTCTAATGAATTTGGGGCCGTACCTCTCACCAACCCTAATTGTGGGAGAGGGAGGGCATTGGTGAGGAAGGGAGTAAGATAGAGTGAGAGAATTTGGCCGCAGCACAAATTTAAGCGCACAGAACTTTGTGTGTGTGTGTGTAAGTGTGTGAGTCTGTATCATTCATTTTACCACAAATTGGTGAACTGACCTCACTCGCCCTACTAAAAGGAGAGTTATTGGACACCAATGAAGAGTAATGACTAAGGGAAATACACCTCTTTTCCAGGCTTATGCCCACAATGGTACCCTAACCCCTAGATAGAGCACTGCTTCTGACAAGGGGTCAATGGCCCTAGGTAGGGGAGGGGACCATTTGGGACTGTGGCTGAATGCTGTTTTCTGTCTTTCTCACAGTGGTCCCTGTTTATTTCAATCACCCAGAGCCGAAGATGGAATGTCTGTTATTTTATGCCTCCCCAACAGTTTTGGTATACAATAATAAAAAAAAACATTCATACAGTATATATATATACAAATATACAGATTTTATTTTTGTTACCTAAAATTTGTCGGTATTCTAAAAAAAATCTGCTTAATTTAGCAAATAATTAAGTATTCCCACAATTCTATTAAGAGACATATTTGGATCATGTCTGAATTAAATTAAGCTACATTTTTGTTATTCTAATGAATGCTGCTCCAACAAAACTCGACCTGTGGCCAAAACTAGTTGTCTACCCTTGTGGGTTTTTGTCAAGACATAATTTCTCAATTTCTTTCTCTTGTATTTTGCAACTGATATGACTGAATTGACAGCACTGATATAGCTTCACTGTTAACAGATATTTTGCTCTCTGGAAGTTAATTCAAGGCTATCTTGGCATATTTGGTTGGATGGGGCTGGCTAGGGTACGATCATACAGACAGATCGACGGTCAGACAGACAGTATACAAACTACAAAATAGTCAGCCATTAGGAAGTTTTATGGCCTACCTATCAGTGTCAGTGTTTCCTACCTCTCAGGGTCAGTGTTTCCTACCTCTCAGGGTCAGTGTTTCCTACCTCTCAGGGTTAGTGTTTCCAACCCCTGACAGAATAATCCAGGTTTCTCCCCATTCTGCCCACTACATCAGAATTGAGATTTATTGTGAGGAAGGATAGAAAAATACAAGAAAAACAACACCTTTCAGACGCTCCACATCAACATAAGGGACAAAACTGTCCATAAACAATCGCCTGTCCTGGTCTTGTAAGTAAACAGCTGCACACTCTCACACATAAACACCCGGGAAAACAAAAAATAAACACAGACACACACATGCCAAGGCCCCTCAGACACTGATTCTATCACATATTCAACCAGAGTAACTCAATCCATTCAGGAATGTAAACTCAGGGTCGGATAGGGGTGTGTGTGTGTGTGTCCTCAAGTGTGTGGTGAAGGTAGAGAAGAAATGTCATTTGTCAGATGGAGATAGCTCTAGTGGAGTGTGACCGTGGGTGAACGCTGAGAAAGTGTGTGTGTGTGTGTTTCTCAAGGAGTATTCACGGCCCAGTGAGGAGGCATACGGGAGGGTTAAGAGCCAAGGGGAGAGCTAATGGAGCTGAGGCAGGGAGGACAGACGCGGAGAACGGCCCTCCCCAACCGGCCCCGTAACCATCGCACACACACAAACGCACATTACATACGTACATAATGTGGGCAAATGGACACACAAAGGCACACACACTCACAGTACCGACATGAATATGACAGGGTATGCTGTAAAGGTGGGAATTCCTACTACGTAGTTAGCCATTAATGCTACCTTGAGTCGCGAAACACAATATATTTGCTGTTACCCCGGTGGGAGCTAAAATATCTCCTTGGATGCTCGTCTGATGCTGACTTCGGATGCAGCGACCACACTCCAGGCTAAAAACACGCACAGTGATCCAGATTGCAGTGCACTTGACACTGGGCTAAATGTTTAGTGTGTTGCACCTCTGCGAGTCTGCGGTAAATGAGTCAGCCAGCCATAAATCACACGGAGGGTATGTCACGGGAGGCCTGGGCGATGGACACACCCACACATGCGTTGTGCCGACATGTGTGGACAAATGTACGCGCATGCATACACATGCAAACACACGCGCACACACAAACACGCACATACACACACACACACACACACTGGACTAACGACTAAGGATGTTGAATTATGCCCACAGAGCCACAGTGTAAATGTCAGGCCCGACTACACCGGGGAAAAGAACTCCTACTCATCCAACACTCGTCTTAAAGTCAAAGACAAGGACTTTTGGACGAAGTTCATACTTTGGTCACTTTTTGAAGAACCGCGGGTAACGCAATCGAACGTAAAATGGTGATTCTGTTTTGTCTTGGGAAGTGTCCAGCATCTCGTTCATCTCAAATGTTCTAGTCTGTCTCCGTGTCTGGGGGTGGTTAGCGAACCTTAGAGACCATGTATCAGTTATGGTGTCAATACTTAGACTTTGAGAACGCAGGGAACTCAATAAACCAGCACTCCAGAGACTACTGACTCATACTTGGAACATACACTGATGTGACTCGAAAGTAAGAGGTTATTTGTGTGGCGGTGTGTGTGTGTGTATGTTTTGGTGTGTGAGAAGCATGAAACCTATATAACAATCACCCTGTCATTTAAACAACATTAGAGCCAAACACGCGTCTCACACTTTAGGCTCAAGCCCAAAAAAAGTTTAAACGAGGCGGGAAAAACATTTAAAAAACTCATCACACGTTACTGACGTCCGACAAGGAAACCTATTGTGGCCATGAGATCACTGGTGACAGACCGTAGTGCCTTGGTTGGCCCATGTTCTCTGTCTCTCCGCACCTGCCTGCCAGAACAGTCATTACCCCTCCCAATCTCTGCCCCTGCCTCCCAAATGCCACCCTGTTCCCTGTACGGAGCCCTAAGGGGAGGCCTTGCGGGCCCTGCTCCAAATGAGTGCCCTACGCAGGGGGACATTTGGGATGCAGCCTCTGTGTTATAACGTGCTGGGTCGGCTATTGATCGCCACCCTATTTTCCAAAACACTAATAGCAATTAAATGGTTTCAAGCTGGGCGTAGGCCCCTCCAAGGCCCCTCATTGCCATTCAGTGTGTCTGGCTCACCCCTGGTCCCTGATGTGACTGTTGCCTGTGTCATTCACCCTCCCTCCGCCTCCTTTGCCTCACACACACGTGCACACACACACACACACACACACACACACACACAAACACACACTCAAGCAGAGAGACTAACAACCCCAGCCAGCAGAAGTCTTTGATTAATGTTAATTTCTCTGCCGACACCCGAACCAGTAAGACCGGGCCCTTCATTAGATGTCCAGGGGCGTGGCCAGGGCGCGCCCAGGGCGTGGCCAGGGCCTTCCATCACCGTGGGATGGGTTTCCTTTGTCCTAAATACTAAACAGATGAGGCCGCATGGCTCAGGGGTGGACCACACCTCACCCTGCTCGGGTGAGGACTGGAAGGGTGGGGCGTATGGCCAGAGGGCTCCAACAGCTCAACCAGGACATTCATTGTAACTTCATTCACACATCAGGTTTATTTTTCGATCCGACGTATTGTCTATGGGGCCGGGGACGTGAGGTCGGCACACTCCTCGTCCAGCCACAGGTTGGAGACTTCCAGGAGGACCTCCCGCTGGGCTCCGACAGCAGCATGTGGGGAGTGTGCGTGCGTTTGACGCAGATTGTGCTGTATGGTCTCCAGACAGAGAGCGTGAAATGTCCCAGATGGAGTCA
Organism: Novumbra hubbsi; assembly: GCA_016801125.1. NCBI lineage: Eukaryota > Metazoa > Chordata > Actinopteri > Esociformes > Umbridae > Novumbra > Novumbra hubbsi. The sequence goes on from JACXGK010011219.1 coordinate 14,620, forward strand.
CGAGAAAACCTTTGCGTCACCCGTGCGTGTTTTGCGATAATCAGATAACTGATTTGAGCTCAGTGTAGGGGCAAGAAAGCCAGTGCGGGAAGTTCAATACTAACCAACAGTTTGAGTTAGAAAAGGACAGAGACGAGGACGTTTTGCACCACACATGCACAGTTCCATTAAGATAAGACATACTCTTATGTTTGTTGAGCCAATGAAGCCCATATTGTTTGTAGAAGAAGTCATTTGGAACCTGGGCAGCCAGTGAGTAGAGAGGAGGGAGAGAATTAACAGTGTTGGAATGGACAACTTAAAAAGGCAGTATTATCGTTAGTTTATTTACACTCTTCTTTGCAGCACGATTAAACACCTGGATAAATAACCAGTCCCAGGCATCAAGACTCACCTCGCGACACTGGGGTAAACATCAACCAGGAAGAGAAAAATAATGGAGAGAGAGAGGGAGAGAGGGCAGTCACACTCAGGAGAAAGGGCCCGGGGGGGTCTAAGTAGTTCCACTGATCTCCACATGAATCTCCTCATGAATCTCCCCTCGTTTTTCAAAAAACCTAAGTCCGTAATTTCCCCTCAGTGCCCGAGGTGATAATATGATAATTGGCTTGCTATCACCTGGGGTGAACCCCCCCCCACCACTCCTGTCCCTCCATGGTCCTGCAAGCTTGCCTTTGATTAACGAGGCGTGGTAATCCTGAACGTGTGGGACGGGCCACCACAGACGGAACGCCTCTCGTTTCTGGAGCACTCCAAAAGGCCCGGGTGGAATAACCATGGTTTGCATCCCATAATTAAAAATGGTGCAGCCATCATGTGGCACTCTCAATCACCCACGGCCCGACTCATTAGTCACCCACACACACAAACACACACACACACACACACACACTCACACACCGGTACAAACGTATGTGCGATGCGTGCACACAAACACACAAATAATAACATGGTGTTCTGTCGTAACCCAAGCTGTAGGAACCTTGGGATGTCAGGGAAGTAAACGATGGTGGTTACAGTGGCTAGTGACGGTCTACACACCTCTCGCCGTCTTCATATCTGGCTGCTTTAAATAACGTTTCACTACAGAAGGCCAAACAATGTCTTGTACTACTGAGATGCACAACCTATTCCCCTTTTTCAAAGTGAATATTAGATATTTTGGGAAAAAGTTGATTCTTTACAGTCAACCCTAAAAACTGCACATTTGATAAAGATTCAAGTCCAAAATGCTGAAAATATCGAAAGTTGTGAGCTATCTTGTAATTGTGAGATATTCAATGTTCTGTTCCTTGGTTTAAAATAAACCACCTGCGCTTGGATCCTACCTCATGACTGTATTCATTTTTGAATTCCTTGCCTCACCTGGATCCAGCAGAGCTGCACTCCCGTCGGATGAACATGATGAACAAATCGGGGAGATTTACCAACACCTAAAGAGTCTACCACCTTAACGCAGTCCACTGGAGATTCCACTCGCTTCATCTGTTCCACAAGGTCTCAGTGCACTGCCTTAAAACATGATGGCACATGATGGTAAATGTGGTGGATTCCTTTTGCGATGTTCCATGTTTAGGACTGAACATAGCCTGACCGCTATGCTACCAACAAAGTCCACTTCTTCCTCACCAGAAAATACCTGGATTTGGCTGCAGCCCTCTAGTCCACCAACAGAGGCACTGTCAGCAACTCAGTTCCACGCTTTATTCAAGGAGAGTTTGGATCATCCAGTGTCTTGGCGCGGTGTGGGGGATAAATTGTGTGAAATCCAACAGGGTAGCCGCTTGGCTCTGGAACTCTGGACCCTGGCGCTTCGGGGTGGCGGACCCTGGCGCTTCGGGGTGGCGGACCCTGGCGCCTCGGGGTGGCGGACCCTGGCGCTTCGGGGTGGCGGACCCTGGCGCCTCGGGGTGGAGGGCCCTGGCGCTTCGGGGTGGCGGACCCTGGCGCCTCGGGGTGGCGGACCCTGGCGCCTCGGGGTGGCGGACCCTGGCGCTTCGGGGTGGCGGACCCTGGCGC
>JACXGK010011220.1:0-16424 GCA_016801125.1 Novumbra hubbsi
CAGCACCTGCTCCACGTCCGGCCCTCGTCCCAGCACAAGCTCCACGACCGGTCCACGTTCCAGCACCTGCCCCACGTCAGACCATGGTTGTTCTGGCTCAAGCCCGGAGACACATTCCGGCTTCAGCCCCACGGGTTAGTTTCCCGTGTCCTGCCCCCAGGGTCAGTCTCCCGTGTCCTGCCCCCAGGGCCAGTGTCCCGCTCCCTGCCCCGAGGGCCAGTGTCCCGCTCCCTGCCCCCAGGGCCAGGTTGCAGTGCCCAGCTGAGACGCCGCCGGTGATGTGCCCAGCTGTGACGCGGCCCCTGATGTGCCCAGCTGTGACGCGGCCCCTGATGTGCCCAGCTGTGACGCTGCCCCTGATGTGCCCAGCTGTGACGCCGCCCCTGATGTGCCCAGCTGAGACGCCGCCCCTGATGTGCCCAGCTGTGACGCCGCCCCTGATGTGATCTCTTCAAATTATCTCAGTGGACAAATATAATTACAATGGTCTGCAAGGCTATAATTGCGACACAATTATTATTTCAATTAAATCATTAAAGTCATTTCTAAGATAGATAGGGTTGATAGTTCATAGTCACATGATTATAAGTACACTCCCTAAAAAGTTACAAAGCTGATTTCTTCCCTACAACACACTTGACAGGTAAAGGTAATTGCACTGTACATTTTCCGTAGATTCAACAGCTGAAATAACTTAGTGTAACAGATACTTGTAACTGTATCTTTCATTGACTGGGAGGATTTTTGGCCCACAGTTCTTTACAATCCTGATTTAGCTGTGTAATGTTAAAGGGCTTTCATGCATGCCCGACACGCTTCAAGTCCCCCAACAGCATTTAAATAGGATTAAGATTTGTGCTTTGACCATTCTACATCCCTCCTTTTCTTCTTTTGGATCCATTCTGTTATATCTAGTGTTTTGGATCATTGTCCTGCTGCAAGATCCTCATTTGTTATAGCTTCAGCCTTTAGACAGATGGATTCACATTTCCGTCATGCATTTTCTGTTACAATATGGAACTCATGGTTGACTCTATGATGCCAGGTTGGCCAGGCCCAGAGGCAGCAAAGCAGCCCCAAACCATAATGCCACCCCTTCCATGCTTTATGTTTGGCATATGGTTATTCTGTTCAAAGGTATTGTTTTGTTTTTCCCCAAACTTGGCATTTGGTACTGCAGCAACACAACTTTAACTTAACTTTGACTAATCTGTTCAGGGCCCAGTGGCTCACATTTATGAACATTGCGTAGTATAAAAACTTGCTGGACCTTGCTTTACCTAAGTCAGTTATGCCTATAGTGTCGACATGCTTGAAGATCATAAATGGTCAATATAATGTTGGAGGTAGGTGTCCTGATTAGCTAACAAGTCTTAAATTGACTTGTGGGAGTACTAATAAACCAGTGGTTGTGGGTCAAGCAGTTACCCTAATAATGGAAGAGTTTTCTCTTCCAATGGACCTTTGCAATGGAGTCGCAAAAGAGTATTCTGTGATTGCACTGATTTATTCATGGAGAATGACAAATAGTTCATTCGCAGATTTAGACTGTAATTGATGCTGAAAGCTGTCAATTTATAGGTTGACGATTGCCACACCTGCAAAAATGATGGTTGTGTCTTATGTAAATAAGGACAGGCGCAGCACATTTTAGTGTCCATGGCTTTATCCAACAGGTGCAGCACATTCTAGTGTCCATGGCTTTATCCTATGTACTAATACAGTTTGGATAGTTTGTTGTAGGGAGATGTTAATCACTACAGAAAGATTGATACACACTCTATTTTCTAGTTTATTTGAAAGATAGAGCTGGTTTCCTGTGTCTTACTTCCAGCTCTGTCTAGGTGTGTCATACAGTTCATTAAGACTAGTCAGCAGAATGATTGACTGAGACTTTTTCACAAAGGTCCTACTCTTCAACCCAGTGACACCTTGGATTTTCACAGAGAATCCTTTGTTAAATTCTACTCTGGAGCTAGGAGATAACTGCCACAGTCTTTCACTAATCCCTGAAATTACGGTAATTCCTTCCATGCAATTAAGCAGGATCAAGGAAGAGGATGGCTTGCAGCTCTTTTTGCAGCACACTCTGGCCATTGCCCTGGGCGATCATGAAGCAGGAGTGGCTGAGTTTCTGGTGACATCATCCTCCTCTAATTACGGGGGACACATGCTCTCTGACGAGTGGAGGAGGGGCCACATTTATCTGTCTGTGTTAATCCGGGCTCACTTCCACTGTGACTGACAGACAGCATGGAGGCTGACTGCCCTCTGAGTGGTGCCAAAACAAGCAGAACTCTTCAATTTCACACCCCTGGCAGCTTGGGTGATTACTTTGCTAGACTGTGTGTGTGTGCGTGTGTGTGTGTGATTGAGTGAGAGAGAGTGTGTGTCTGTCTGTCTGTCAGAAAGATATCACAGAAGGGACACGTTCTGTTAGTCTAAATCTCTGAAAAGTCGATAAGGCAGTCTGATTTATGGGGCCTGTATTTAACACCATTTCTCCTGACTCACCACTGAGTTAAAAAATCATTTGAGCTCCAATGTGACGAATGTTTGGAATTAAGAATGATGACATTATGCGGTGGGCTTGTACAGTTGACCGAAAATAGGAATTTGGGAAAAGTAATATCAGTGTAATTCGTTCGAATAAATCTACAAAAAATGATCTATCGACAATTGTTTTGACTGAAATATAAAAATGTGTATGAGCTGAACATGCATTCTCAGAACATGCATCACGGTAGACAAGAAAGTCCCGCCATTAGAAACGACTGGGAGCTGATTCTGAGCCCTAATCCCACGGCACCGTCGCACAAGCCTCCATCTGTTGCCTCGCTCTGAGCTGAGAGCTGGAGAGATAGGAGCGCCAAGGACACTGCAGCCGGAGGGAGCTGGGGGGAGCTCAGAGTTCTGCTGCCAGGAGCATAGAGCACACAAGCTGCCCGGCATGGGCCCATCCACCAGGCCTTATGTATGGGACCTGGTGGTACAGACTGTATTGTAGTTTATGGAATAGGACTCTGTGTCCTTGTTTTTAACCTAAGATGCATATGGACACAATAATCATGTGTTTCCGCGGAGACTCCTTTTTTTGTAGCGTTCATTTTGGCATGTCTTCATCGGCCCAAAAAAAACATTCAATCGAAATGACAGGCTCTGTTTGTCCTGCAAATAGTCTGGTCCACAGGTTCTGACATCCAGGGACTTGCGTCTTTCCTTTCTACCTTCCTCTCCTCGGACCTGAGGCCCGGGCCCTGAGGCTTGACTGGAGATGACTGTCACCTCCTGGGCTGGAAGGACCAGCGAATCTGCAGGGCATACACGCTCATCACTCGCATTATGTAACCATCCAGGCAGACAGCTAGCGCTTAGCATAACTTCAGCAAGCAGCTAGCGCTTAGCATAACCTCAGCAGGCAGCTAGCACTTAGCATAACCTCAGCAGGCAGATAGCGCTTAGCATAACCTCTGCAGGCAGCTAGCGCTTAGCATAACCTCAGCAGGCAGCTAGCGCTTTGCATAACCTCAGCAGGCAGAACAATCAGGACCATGCTCAGTATGCACCGCTGTAGCAATGTCACGACAAAATTGGCTTAAGCCGTATGTACACCGTACGTGTAGGCAAGCTTCTCAACAACACGGTGTTGGAAGTGCTTTCTCAACCAGAGGAAAATAGATTTTTAAGACAACTTGTATATTGCTAGGGTTTTAAAAACTTTCTTTGACATCAGTGAAGGATCTGTAATGATTGTCAACAGTACTTGAACTATGTCAGTCGTAGAAAATAATATATGATTTTTTTTTAATTAATTTACACTCAGGCTATATTAAGCTTTGGAGCTGCATTTGAATGCTACACCCTAATACTGTAAATATATATATATTGTGGCAACCCGGGAGCTGTAAGGCAGCCAACACCCCAGCACCACGGTGACTAGTGCCCCAGGTCAGAGTTGGAAGGAGGAATTCACTCCAGGTTTTACAACCAACCACCCCTTAGCCAGCCAACGAGGGGCACGGCTGCACCTCATCAGCTCATTGGGGAAGGGGTAAAACATCCCCAGTACAAGACTTGTGGAGAGGGTTACACTAAAACCCTAACCAACAAATATGTTCCTCTGTTAAGAGGTGTAACCCGCAGAAGGAACAGAGAAAGATGTTTTTACCCTCAACTAAGGAGGAACCTGAGTTTTTGATTTGATTTTGTTTTGTGCATTAACCCTGTGTTTGGTTGTGTCTGTTCCAAACTTTGTGAGGTCACCCCCTGGTCTGAACTCCCTGGTTGCCACAATATATTTTAAAACACCATCAAGCTACACACCTGCCATTCACTGCTAAGGTAAATGAAGAACACTTTTTTTTTTACTTCAAATATTAAAGTTTAAACAAGTTTTTGGTTTTCTAATCAAATAATGAATAGTGTTTCTGAACAGTATAAACAAAGGAAGATGAATACTATAACCGTCATTTGGGTGGAATATTGTTTTCTCAGGTATATTTTCTCAGCAAGGCCCTAACATTATAATTAATAGTATCTGGAATATTTTGAAAAGGTGGTGAACAATTCATTGGAGAACATTTCCTCTTTTTACATTTGGGTAATTTCCTAGCTTGTAATAACTATAATTTTTTTTGTGATTCATTTTCTCTGTATATAGTCACACACAGACAGTAAACTAGGTGTTGAAAGACAATACATAAATGCAACATTGGGGTTTGAAGAGGTAATATTGTAGGTAGTAAAAATATGCTTAATTTACTGTTAGAACAGTGTGTAAAGAGAAGAGAGTAGCCTAAATAACAGCGTGTATGTGTTTACAAAAAGACAGCAGCGAAGACAGAACTCTATCTTTCCCTTCAACTGTGCTGTCAGTGACTGGCAGGAGCTTCCAGAGGACAGGCTGTCATCATCACAGCACATCACCGGACCAACATCTCAACGCCTGGCACTAGAAGGAGATCTGCTAACAGAAAGTTCTCAGAGCCATGTTAGGTACGGCAGAGGGCCAGATGACAGTATGGATTTAAATAGAGGCCATTTAAAGAAATGAACAGTCAAGCTGCCCAGTGTTTTTGACTAACTAGGCCCAATTTCCCAAAGCACTAAGATGATCGTAAGATGCATGTTAGTACCTCGTAATCTTATCGGTGCATTTCCTAAAAGCATTGTTACTTAAGTGGCATGCTCGTTAGTTAATGAGTGTTCCGGATCACTTGTAGCTACAAGTTAGTCCATTGCAACAGGCACTTTACTGTTTTTGCGAAACCATGCATTCCTCAACATGTGAGGAGTGATCGCGAACAGTTAATATGAAGGCAATAGAACAAATAATATAATAATAATAATAAAAATGATCACAACAGTTTGGATTTTAAACAATTTATTTAAACAAGGTATATAATAAGTGTGGGAGTGGATATAAATGTAATTGCAATTGGTCAACTAAGGATAAAGAAAAAAGCATGTAAAACAAGAAATAATTAAGAAAGATTGTTTGTACTGATCTTTGATGGATAGGTGTTGGTCCCTCTACCTTGTCAAGAAGAACATTGATTTCTTTATCTCTGGATGCTGGTTTTCTCCTATGTTCCATTTTTATTCCAAATAATTTGAATTGATTTTTCCAACTATGCTTTATATTCCTAGTTAACCGATTATGTGCTGATTTCTATGTGACTTAAGTGACATATATCCATTATAGATACCAGAGGAACTGATAATTGGATGTCACCTGATCGATTTCCACCCAATTGGTTGGATATAAAGTCCACCCTAAATGTTACTACTTTTTTGCAAGAAAACACATGCAGTCATCATTGCTTTGCAAAAATAGGGCTTCACAGGCAAAGATATTGCTGCTAGTAGGATTGCACCTAAATCTAACATTTATCGAATCGTCAAGAACTTCAAGGAGAGAGGTTCAATTGTTGTGAAGAAGGTTTCAGGGCACCCAAGAAAGTCCAGCAAGCGCCAAGACAGTCTTCTAAAGCTGATTCAGCTACGGGATTGGGGCACCACCGGTGTAGAGCTTGCACAGGAATGGCAGCAGGCAGGAGTGAGTGAAGACTTTTGGAGGATGGCCTGGTGTCAAGAAGGGCAGTAAAGAAGCCATTTTTCTCCAGGAGAAACATCAGGGACAGACTCATTTTCTGCAAAAGGTACAGGGATTGGACTGCTGAGGACTTGGGTAAAGTCATTTTCTCTGATGAATCCCCTTTCCGATTGTTTGGGGCATCCGGAAAAATGCTTGTCCAGAGAAGAAAAGGTGAGCGCCACCATCAGCCCTATGTCATGCCAACAGTAAAGCATCCTGAGACCATTCATGTGTGGGGTTGCTTCTCAGCCAATGGAGTACACTCATTTACAATTTTGCCTTGAGTAAACAATTGTACCAAAACGTCTTCTGAAAGCAACTTCTCCCAACCATCAAAGAACAGTTCAGTGTCGATCAATGCCTTTCCCAGTATGAGGCAAAAGTGACAAAAACGGACCACTTGTGGTTAATCCTCAAGAGGCGGATGGACAAACAAAACCCCACAAATTCTGACAAACTCCAAGCATTGACTATGCAAGAATGGGCTGCCATCTGTCAGGATGTGGCCCAGAAGTTAATTGACAGCATGCCAGGGCAAATTGCAGAGGTCTTGAAGAAGAAGAAGGGTCCACACGGCAAATATCGACTCTTTACATGTACTTATTGTAATTGTCAATAATACCCTTTGACACTTGCATGTAAATGCATGTAATTTTACTTCGGTATACGATAGTAACATCTGACAAAAAGATCTAAAAACACTGCAGAAGCAACATTTGTGTAAACCAATACTTGTTTTCATTTTCAAAACTTTTGGTAAAACTTTTACGTATACGTATTCATGGCCTAATTCCACTCTAAACCCCAAAGACGGCCTAATTCCACTCCAAAACGGTGCGAAGCGCAACGTACGTGGTGGTCTGTCTTAAAGTCCATCTTAAGTCTACGTGCATCGCTAAACGGTTGTAATTGCCGTGTTAGCGTAAAAACCGGGCCCTGGTTAATATTGCTTAGTGAGTCTTACCTTTTACTTCAATTGTGGCGTGGGTGTTGGGAGCCATGTCAAACGTGTAAACACACATGTATTCCCCTGCATCTTCTGCCCTGGGTTTCTTGATCCTGCAACAAACCACACAAATCTTTACTCCGAAACATTCAGTTCAGTCAATAATAACTGCACGGGGTCGATTGTGGGAACGATGCTGCCGCCGGTGTAACGGCGAGGTTAGAACAGAGCTGTCTGTTCTAGGGTCAGCCGTTCGTAGAGTGCTGAGATGGAAAGTGACAGGGAGGGAGCAACCCAGCATGTAACTGCCTGTACCTGGCCGGCAGTGTTGAGGGGACTGCTGGGGCTTCAGGCATGAGGACGGCTGCTCGGATGGCTTCAACCTGCAACGTGTGGAACTCCTATTCCAGGGCTTTTTGTTTAGACATTTCCTGTCTGAATGTTTTCAGGGTAAGACACGGTTCTCCCAGCTTTGGGGACTGGATCTTACTGTTGTTTGTGTGTGGGGATGTGTGAGCTCTCCAGTAAGAGAACTAGTTGAAGTACTCACATGTACTCTGTAACCTTCTGCTTGGACCACGTGTCTGTATCTGTTATTTCCACTCCGTTCTTCATCCAGAAGCTGCCTTTGTGGCCATCGTGGGCGTTGGTGAGGTTACACTGCAAGGTGATAGGGGGACCTTTCGTTTCTGCGGGCAGAATGATCTGTTCTGACGCATTGATCTTGGGCTCTGAAATACACAGAGAGAGCCACCCCATTATCACAGAGCTGAGGATCAGAATGATATCGGAACTATAGTCATGTTAAAAGCACACCACTGCTGAGAGGGACCTGTGTGGGAGTCGGGGCTTCATGAACATAAGACAGGAAAAAACACCAAATACACAAAAAACAAAAGCCAGTAATATCCAGCAGCATGAAAAAGCCATGCATCACTCCTTTTCATAGATTTTTTTTAATAAAGTTTTTTTTTTTAAATATTTTAGAAAATGAAAGCCCTCAATTATGACTGGTCCCTCTGATGACCTTGTTTAGTTTCTCGCCTTTACTCACACTAGTCAGCATGGATTCATGATGAACACACTTTAAGGCCATGCATAATCACAATGACAAGACATCCATGGAAAATCACAAAGACATGATATCCATGGATAATCACAATGACATGAGATCCATGAAAACTATTTCTTTGACAGGATGCTGAGAACAACAAGTCCTTAATTTCCTAACTTCCTGAACCTAAACAAGGTGCCGTCGTAATGCCCAATTCACATTGCAATGCCCAGTGTGATTTCACCATCAATAACAGATGCGTACTGTGTATTTGTAAACAGTAATTCAGGATGGCATTAGAAATGGAAAAGAGTGATGAAATCTAGAACATATCGTGAGATTATTCAATAACATAACTGCAGTAAACTAGAACTACCACAAGCTGTTTTACTAGCATGATAATTAGACATATTTGCTGACAGAGGATTGCATGGGTCCATTTCTCAAGGACATATAGAGGGAGGCAGGATTTGTCATCTGAGAGAGCAGGCAGACAGCCTCTAGTAGTGAGGAAGCACCCTCCTTCGTCGCTTCTCAAGGGTGTGCCAGCCATGGCAACTACATAACCCCCCGTGGAGGAGGGAGGAGCAGGGGGAGGAGTAAAAAATAATGTTGCTCCTGGTGGTGGCTACAAACCTCTAGCAGAGGAGGGGAGGGTCACAGGGCCCTGGCTAGTGTCTTCTATTAGCATTCATGGCACCTTCTCCTGCAGCTCTGTATAACTGATCGCTAGAGGTATATCTCTCCCTATATCTTGCTCTCTCCCTTCGTCTCTCGTCTCCCCCTTTCGATCCCTGCTCAAGAATCCCCATATAGGCCACTCACTCAGCCCACACGTTGTGTGCATTCACAGAATATAGACAGACTAAACGAAGGTAGTGCAGTCAAGACGGCTGTATTAAAGCCACTGTGTTTTCGATAGGGTTTCCTCAGCTCAGAAGGTCATTGTGTAGGACACCTGCTGAAAAAAAGAGAAAGAGTGAATGTGACGTGTTTCACAGCGCACAGGGGTTGACCCACTTGGACACATTTGTGTTTAGGATAGTCAAAGCCCCATTACGACCGTGTACGTTGACACAGTAACCCCCATCAGGCAGTGTTGTACGTTCCATTATGATGTGCATGTAGATTCTTAAAGAATGCCGCCTGCCCTAAATGGGGATTTATTGCTGACCTAGGGAGGATGTTTGCCTACTTGATCAGTATGTTGAGCCAACTCCCTTTTCCCTGTCCATTAAACTCGGCAGCTGCACCACAAAACAGGTTGAAAGGGGATCAATACCATGAGATACACCGAGGTGAGGACATCTCTCACCGTGGATAAAGATAAACAGTGTAGGGTATGGTAAACATCGTGGGTGAAGTGACGTTATTTGTTTCATGCTAATGTAGTTGCTTGCAGGAAAATGTTTTGTTTATGTATTGTTTTATTTATTAGTGCAGGTAATGTATCTTTTTGGACAAAAGTAGCAGGTCCAAAAGAATGTACGCAATTACTTTCAATAACTTATGAGCAATTCTTTTTTTTTCTAAAATGCTCTATGAGTTGGAGAACACCTTGGGAAGGATCTTGAACTACTCCTTTTGGATCATAAATATCATCACCAAACAGGGTTTTAGTGGGTTTCCCAGTAAGACAATAACCCATACACCAATCAAAGTATTGTCCGTAAATTGCCATCTCAATTCTGTAAACTTGAAACTTGTAAACCTGTTACATTTAAAGTCACAGACCAATGACATGACTATTTGAAGTAATTGTCTACAATCCCCCCCAATGTGTTCTCCAAATGTATTAGAAAAAAAGGCTCAGTGATTCTTAGCAGGTGAGGAATTGAAATTAAGGGAACACACATCTAATCTAAATCTTTACTGTAAACTGACGAAAGAGTCAATTGAAACCCCAAATCACCAACCGATTGAGGCTGGATTCAAACTCACATCATTTACGAAAATTAAAAGTAACAATTAAAATCACAGGCTGTTCCAACTTGGGTGAATTTCATCACGGCAACTCATCATGTGACTCAGTATTGTGTATAGCCCCTACATGCCTGTATGCTCTCCCAACAACTGGGGATGGTTGATGGTGTTCTGGGGGATCTCCTTCCAGACCTAGATCAGGGCAATAATGAGCTCCTGGACAGTTTGTGACGGACCTGCCAATTCTTAAGTTCTTTGCTGATTGCCAATAAAGCAGCACTGTGCTGGTTTTTGAGTACAGGTCCAATTTAAGGGCATTGGACTCTCATGTCTCTAATGGAATCTGTTTCGGACAGTTTGGTCAGAAACATGCACACCAGTAGCCTGCTGGAGGTCATTTTGTAGGGCTCTGGCTGTGCTTCTCCTTCAGCAAAGGAGCAGATATTGGGCCTGCTGCTGGGTTGTAAGGGCCTGTCTCCTGGTATCTCCTACAAGCTCTTGAGACACAGCAAACCTTCTTCAACAGCACACATGGATGTGCCGTCCAGGAGGAGCTGGACTGCTGGTACAGCCTTGTGCAACCAGTAGTGACAAGGACACTAACAAAATGGTAAACTAGAGAAGAGTCAGTCAGGAAAGATTATGCTTATGCTTAAACTGGACAGTCTGACATCCCTAAAATCATGTTATACGGGGATGATTACGTGTTCCCTTAATTTCTTTGAGCAGTGTGCTTTCGAACCTGAGAAGTATTACTAAAATGTTTTTTTTTTTTTTTTAATCTAACATTTCTCTGAGCAATATCTTAACAGTATATGAAGCCTTTTTGTGTTCATCTTTATCAACGGAATACAAACTTTCTCACCAAACTCTAAATACTAAATTTAGTACAATAAATAAACTGCTTATACAGTTGTACCTAGGAGTTTTCATTTAAAAGGTATTAGAGTTAATCAAACGGAATTTACGTTGGAATGGATCTCCCCAGATGTACGGCCAATCACAAACTAAACAGCTAAAACAACACAATCACAACACAAACACAAATCTGAAATAATTCTCACACAATATAGCTTGTTACATACATAGTACATACATTTTATGTATATAATGATAACCTTACCTCTCAGTAATGACAGTATATATTGGATAACAGAAGTTTTGGTTCAGTCATGTGGTAATTTGTAGGAAGAAACATATGCTCACACTTTCTTTAAAACAAAGTTAATGTTTTTCCACTTATAGACATATCTTCCGTGGGCCGAATGCCTGCATTCCAAGCTGGTGTTGGTGTGTAACATGAGATTAGGCATTGTGTACATGCATCCCTTGCAGTCAGACATTAGTAGAGTAGTGTGGTAAACGCCACGTATGACAGACAGATCGGTAGCTAATGCTCAGGAGATGAAGAAGCCGCCTCCTGGTGAAAGCCTATGACAGTGTCTGGCTGCATTGGACTAACGACATTCCACATTCCCCTGTGCTCCAATAGACAGGCCACTCACTAAAGCGGGCATCCATTGAAAGGGGTCGACTTGACATTCAGAGTGGCTGAATGTTTGTATGCAATACAGCAGAGGCGGAGGAGATAATGTCATTAGTGATTCATGCTCAAACACTTATTAATGGCTAAGAAGGCACAAGGTCATGTAGTACACAGGCAAATCCAGAGAGAGACTGTCGGCTAATAGTTGCAGCAATGAAACCAGTTCTCTCAAATCTAGAGAGGGATATAAGACACTTAAGACCCTCACTGGGTTCTGTTATTTATTGGATTAGCAGTTTAAAACAAGTCTTGAACAAAAGGAACTTATTACATTTGGACAGCAATGTCCTTGTGACTTCTTACCTTCCATCTACCCCTTCCTTAGGACTAGATGTAAAACTAACTGGCAGAACTTCAAAGCACCGCAAAATGGCCTAGGCTGAACAGTGTAGGATTATGCTTGGCTTTGAAGTAAATACAACAACCTAATCAATGAAAGAGAATCAAAATTAAAACATAAACACAAAATCCTGAGATGGATGATATTTGGTATTTTTAGAGAATAGAGAAAAAAACCTAAAGCGATCAAAGTACACATGAGACAGAGGAGAGGCCAGAATGGCTTATATGTAGGGAAGTCTGTTGTGAGTGGAAAGGTAGCAGTTGGAAAGAGGGGTTTCTGGGTTTGTGGTCATCTACTAGAAAATGCTCAGGGTTTTGGAGGAAGCAGGATCTCTATGGAATTCAGAAAATCCTCAAATTCAGCAGGGGGTGGAGGGGAAATTATTCAAAAAAAATTAAGAGACAAAATAAAAACACAAAACGTACACTTATGTTAAAGGAAATACTGTGTCATCCAGCGCTTATACAGAAATAAAGCAAGGTCTTTTAGAAATGCAGTAGGTGCTGTTTCATTTCTGTGGTGTGGGTATGAACTCGGGGCTGGGAGGACAGCAGGGGGCTGTTAGTTCCTTTACCATCTAGGTATTACAGGACATAGACCACTCACTCTGCAGCACCGAAATGGTGGCCTGGGCGCGAATCCAGCTGATGGCAGGGTTTTGGCGCAGGTCGTTGCGCCGTGGGTCGTTGCTGGCGCGGCACTCGTAGGTCCCAGAATCCTCCAGGGTGAGGCGTGTGATGCCCAGGACGCTCACCCCATTGTTGCCGTAGGCCGTGTTGATGGACACGCGGCGCTTGCGGGCGCCATCCCACAGCTGCTTGAAGGAGTCGGCGCGGTTGATCTCTGCGTACCACCACTGGATCTCTGGGGTGGGGTTACCGATCACATCGCAGTACAGCTCAAAGGTGTCCCCCGTGAGCTTAGTCTCAGACATTGGCGACTTCACAAACCCAGCTGGAGAGGAAAAGTGTGTTGGGGTGGCAGGGGAGGAGGTGAGAAGGGTAGAAAGGTGGGTTGGGGGAGGGGGGTGGAGAGGAATGGAGAGGCCAGGGAATAGAGGCCAGGGAATAGAGATGCCAGTAGATAGAGTCCAGGAATGAGAGACGAAGAGATGGAGGCCAGGAGATGGAGAGACCAGGATATACAGAGGCCAGGAGATACAGAGGCCAGGGGATGGAGAGGCCAGGAGATATAGAGGCCAGGGGATGAAGAGGCCAGGAGATATAGAGGCCAGGGGATGAAGAGGCCAGGGAATGGAGAGGCCAGGAGATATAGAAGTCAGGGGATGAATAGGCCAGGAGATGCAGAGGCCAGGAGATGCAGAGGCCAGGAGATGGGTAGGCCAGAGGATGAATAAACCAGAGGATGAAGAGACAGGGAAATGAGGGTAGAGGAAATCAAAAAGGGATCAGTTGGAAACAAAAGAAGAGGATGATTAAAGGCAAATCAAGAAGAAACTAATCCACAAAGCATAAAGTAAATATTTTCATGTGAATGAGAAACTGGTTAATGGCCCCTGAAAACTTGTCATTTATGGGAATTGTTTTGAAAAAAAGCAGTTAAATGCTAGGCGCAAAATAAAAAGATGTATATAGGGCATTCACCCTATACTACAGTACACCAGAAACAGTACAGAAAGGGAAAGTATTGGCACAAGTGCAAGAGGGATGTCCGGCTTTGGGGGCAGCCCCTCCGCTGTGTGGGTTCAATAACCATGGTAATAAAAATGATGAGACCATGTCTACACATCTGCTGTCTGGCTTTCTGTACTTTCTTGTGAGTACACTAACTAGTACATGTGATACTGCACTGTGTCCTTTATTACTGGGGTGCAAAAACGAGGTACAACCATGTATGTAAAACTCATCAATAACGAAATGGAGTGGCAAGAGAAAGCACACAGGTTCTTTGCAGAATCTAGTGGTCCTTTGAGGTAACCAAAGGCCTTGACATCTACAATAGACATGACCTTCATACTAACAGCCTACTTGAAAGTATTTAACACCCTGCACCTTGAATTTGACAAACAGCATTAGCATTTGGATTGGAACCAGGTGCTGCGATCAGATGAAATGTAAATAGAGCTCTTCGCCAACGCACACCAGTGGTGGGATATGCCATTGACAGAAGGATGCAGATGCAGAAAATAACCTGCAAAATGTGGTGAGGTGTTTGAGGTTATGGTTCTGTTTTGCTTCTACTGTTCCTGGGCCCACGTTAAAGTCAAAAGGACAGTTAGACCACATTCCTGGATGCTTTAGCCTACAACTTGGTTGTCTGACATAAGGCTGACACTAGGCCACAACAGGGTCTTCCGACAGGAGAGTGATCTCATGCACTCATTCAAATCCATAAAGGAAGTGACAAGACAATTAGCATTTTGGAATCCCATTGAAAAGCTGTGGTTTGAGGTGGAGAGTGTGGTCCATAAGCCCAAACCAAAGAATCAAAAGGAACTCAAAAGATTCTGTATGGGTGATCCCTTCCAATGTTTTGTTCAAAATTAAAACAGTAATCAGACATTAGCAGTGGATGGTGAACAAAGTAATGTAAACAGACATTAGTAAATGATTAGCATGTTTCTTAATCTTATCCAATTACATAACCTTCGCTGAATGCCAATGTTACATGTTTACCACAAAGACTTGTTTTTTAGATTCAACATTATGCCTGATAGACACTGAAACATACAGGTATAGTACACCTGTGGGTTACTGAACAAATATTTAATTGCAGGAAGCATTGGCTTTCTTTAATTTTCTTGATATGTGGAAAAGATGACAGGTATGCAAAAAGCTTTCTGTTTACTGAGGTGTTTCAATGGTTTGCCACAATACTAGGACCTGATGTTGTGTGCTGTGTCATTTCTGTCAAAGTGCACTGCTGGATCTAAGTCATGTGACTACTTAGTAACACTGGCTGAGTATATTTTCCCTCAAGCCCTGTGTGTCTCCATGAAACCCTGATGCGTGCTGTATGTACAAACTGGGTTGCATAGCTCTGATTTCAACACATTTCTTCGGTTACCCACAAATCCTGGATGAAGGAGATTTTATCATCCAAATGGGTGAAAACGTCAATGTGGGACACATCCAAAAGATACTCTCTGGCTCTGTAGGTCTAAATCGCTCAATAGGTATTGGATGCAGGAAGTCTGGTGCTGTAGGTCCTTTCACCTCGTAATCATTAGGAAGCAGCTACATACATCTCACACTGGCACAGAAACAATTACTATCACCAGTAACAGTACTCGTTTGGTGGAGAGTGCTTGGTTAGTTACCAGGTAAACAAAATTTCGTCAGTGAGTTTATGTCATCCATGGTTTGTGACCTGCTTGGCCCCCCGCTCTCTGCAAAACCTCTGCAGAATAGGCTTAATTGTTTGTGTTCTGTTTATGCTGGTTTGTGCCATTAACAATTTTGTTTCTGCCACTATATTTGTTTTGTATTAAAGAATGTTTTATAGGTCATTCTGAGGTCACTCAGTCCCCCAACATACTCAGAATTCACCCAAAATAGTCTCCTATATTTGTGCTCCGTTTGTGCCATTAAAAGTTTTATTTGTGCTACTTCTTTGTTTTATATTCTAGACATTTCATTTTAGGTGATGATTTCACCAGCCCTCAAACATGCTCAAAATTGACCAAAGAAATATGCTTAATCGTTTGTGCTCTGCTTGAGCTGGTTCGTGCTGCTAAACTTTTCGTTTGTGCTGCAATAATTTGTTAAATATTAAATAATCTTTTATAAGTAATTCAGAGGTCGCTCTGCCCCCAACATACTCCAAATTAACTCAAAATAGGCTCAAAAGTGTGTGCTTCGTTCGGGCAGTTAAAAGTTTTGTTTGTGCTGTTGTCAATTTTTTGATATTAAAGAATATTTTATAGGTTATTCTCTCAGCCACCCAGAATACTCCAAAAAGACACAAAATAGACAAAATCATTTGTACAACGTTTATGCAGGTTTGCGTCAGCAAAGGTTTTTCACTGCTACCGTTTATGGTATGTAACCTGCATTTTTACTGGACAGCACATTGGCTTTACTCTCTTTCCACTATAGCTCTGTCATCACGTCGTCAACTCCATCGTTATATACATGTATATATGTTATCTTTCCACTATAGCTCTGTCATCACCTTGTCAACTCTATTGTTAAGAAAGGCAGTCATAATAACAACACTTTTTACCAACACAAATGATTGAGTCTATTTTGAGTGAATTTGACCTATAAGATATTATTTTATACAAAAAAATGCGCCACACAAACAAAAATGTTCATTGAACAAATCAACACATACAAGGAAACCTATATTGCCGTTGTTACGCCCTGATGGGTTTCACCTGTTCCCTTGTCTCCGCCCCCTCCCCACCAGGTGTTGTCTACTTCCAATTACCCTCGGTGTATTTAGTCCCTGTGTCCCCAGCTGGCAGTGCCAGATCGTCTTGTCCAGTACAGCGTATCCAGCGTTTCATAGTCCTTGTTTCCTAGCCCAGTACCTTGCCTGTCTCTTGAGTTC
>JACXGK010011221.1:0-16416 GCA_016801125.1 Novumbra hubbsi
AGCATGCTGATGGAAAAGGCCCTTGTTATCCTACTACTCTACATACGAAGCATGCTGATGGAAAAGGCCCTTGTTATCCTACTACTCTACATACGAAGCATGCTGATGGAAAAGGCCCTTGTTATCCTACTACTCTACATACGAAGCATGCTGATGGAAAAGGCCCTTGTTATCCTACTACTCTACATACGAAGCATGCCGATGGAAAAGGCCCTTGTTATCCTACTACTCTACATACGAAGCATGCTGATGGAAAAGGCCCTTGTTATCCTACTACTCTACAAACTAGCATGCTGATGGAAAAGGCCCTTGTTATCCTACTACTCAACATACGAAGCATGCTGATGGAAAAGGCCCTTGTTATCCTACTACTCAACATACGAAGCATGCTGATGGAAAAGGCCCATGTTATCCTACTACTCTACATACGAAGCATGCTGATGGAGGTTCCGACAATGCGACAGCCTTTTGTGATCCCGTATTTGTCAATGAGGCATTTTATTTGCGCTGGTTTACTTTTAACTGTTAGGGTCCCATTGATCACCGACTTTCTCTCTTGGTGTTTGCGTGAGTCATATTGGTTAATCAATAGCGTCTCTAATGCCTTGTCATCTCTGAGTGCTGAAGACATAATAGTCAGTATAAAAAAACCTAAGACCAGCTGTAGTGTGTACATTCTCACATTTACATTTTGCTATCTTAAAAGCAATATGAGAAAATGTCTGTGTAGATCTAGCATCAGTGAACCACTAAACCACCGTCATCCTGTGATTGTAGCATCTCCAAACAATTGACCACATTCATACCTAGAAATATTGTCTTACTTACAACTACATATTAACTGCGTAACATCAACAAAAAACCCAATCAATGGTAAAAAGGCATTGCATTTTCATGAATGTTGTTTTTTTGCACAGTATATATCTAAAGATGTTTACATGCACGGATGTTTACATGCCCAATATATATTTAAAGATGTTTCTGTAAGTCAGTGTGCAAGTTCCAGCCTGCAACTGTTCTGTAATCTTGCTGTCACCACAAATTGAAATGTATTCATTATGATCATGATCTGAACTAGGCCAGAACTGGTCTGCCGGGACCAATTCAGAATGCTATAGTGTAACGGATCAAGGACACAGAGTGGGAACCAAGCGCGGAGCGCACTATGTTTATTTCAAAAGCACACAGGGAGGATTTCAGAAACTATGGTCGTCAAGCGGGGCCATACACAGTAGGCAATCTATCCGACAAGGCCAGGCAGTATCTTGGTGGAGGATGAGCTGGATCAAACATGGACGAGGCAGTACCTGGGTGGAGGACGGGCAGGATCAAACATGGGCGAGGCAGTGCCTGGGTGGAGGACGGGCAGGATCAAACATGGGCGAGGCAGTACCTGGGTGGAGGACGGGCAGGATCACACATGGGCGAGGCAGTGCCTGGGTGGAGGACGGGCAGGATCAAACATGGGGAGGCAGTACCTGGGTGGAGGACGGGCAGGATCAAACATGGGGAGGCAGTACCTGGGTGGAGGACGGGCAGGATCAAACATGGGGAGGCGGTGCCTGGGTGGAGGACGGGCAGGATCACACAAGGGCAAGGCAGTTCCTGGGTGGAGGACGGGCAGGATCAAACATGGGGAGGCAGTTCCTGAGTGGAGGACGAGCAGGATCAAACATGGGGAGGCAGTACCTGGGTGGAGGACGGGCAGGATCAAACATGGGGAGGCAGTACCTGGGTGGAGGACGGGCAGGATCAAACATGGGGAGGCAGTACCTGGGTGGAGGACGGGCAGGATCAAACATGGGGAGGCAGTGCCTGGGTGGAGGACGGGCAGGATCAAACATGGGCGAGGCAGTAGGACAGTAGAGAGGTGAGCACCAGAGGGAGATGATACATATACCTTACTTATGTTTGATGGGCACTTCAAAATGTGCAGGTCATTCAATCTGTCAAATCACCAGCAACGTATGCGGTCATGGCTAAATGGTAGTAGGAGTAAGGCACTGAAATCTACATGGCAGATACCCTGAAAAGATGAAAGCCGCCATGTTAAGCTTCGCTCAACCTAGCCCTTAATCAGAGTCTCAATTGAAGAAGTGAGCTGACTACACTGTCAGGGGCAGACTCCACCGAGCCTGCATCCTGTCCTGCTCTCCATCTCATAGTAAGGCAACCGGAGTGTTGTTAGATAAAAGAAGAGCATCCCTCAAGCTTGGATGGAGCCTTTCACACTTCAGGAGACCAGACTTGGCTCTTTTTGTAGACGAGTGCCAGAAAAAGGGCCAGATATCAATACCACCCATCTTCTGGGAGGGGCAGAAATCAGTGGTGTGAGTCTGCTGTAGATCTTGTCACTACTCTTAAGTTGGAAGGGGCCCAGATAAAATGACCGGCTGCTTTACAAGCTACATCACGCTGCACTTTGTAATCCTTACTATTATACCCTGACCTTGTGGGTCCCGGCGTGTTATATATCAATATCTAATACTATTTAAACTCTGCATCAGCTCACCTGAACTGCGTGAAAAATACACCACCAGGCCAAACAAAATGCAATCTCGTCACCAACCAACTCTATCAGTTTTAAAAAATTGAATGTGGTGAAGGGAAATGCCGCCAAGTCAATATGGAACTGACTGTGTTAGTGAGAGGGGGTGAAGATGCTACATTTAGTGTTGCAGGGCCTTGTGCATGTTCTGTAGGTCACTGGGTGAGGGTGTGTGTCACCCTACAGAGTGTTACGTCAGGCACGCTCTGATTGAACATGACTTGTACGCTGAGGCTGAGAGAATTACATGATTTGAATTTTCAGGTGGGTTACATGTTTTTTTTTTTATATATATACTTGGAGGACAAGTGCACTGTTTTTGTTTAGTACACCTAAGGGACAGCAAAGACCTTGCCAGGACCAACATCCAATGAAAACCTGAGGCCCATGAGGGAATAACACCAGTGTTTAAAGCAATGTAATCTGTCTTGTTATCTGTGAGCATCTAGTTTTGTCTGTGCGCTGTTAACAAAAAAAGAAAATGTAATTGTTCGTTCTTAATCATTGAACTTAAACTGTATGTGCAAACATGAATACACAGGGCTCAGCTGTTATAAAGACCTTGGTCTGTGTTCTTTGATGAAATGAAAGGTTTAATAATCATATGCCAGCTGTAATGAAATTGTTAATGTGTCTTTTTCTTTTTGCAAATGAAGCAGGTTTGGACAGACCTGGATTTCTTTAGAATTTGTAGCTTTTATAATTTAGTTTTAGGTCAACCACCATTCAAGACAGAATTGATTTGAAGAAGCAAAACTGGTCAGAACTTGAGTCATGGTGAAGAAATGGAGGAAATCTTTAAACGTGATTTTGCTATTCCATTTCCGAGGAGCAGAGCAGGGGAGGAGAAGAGAGTGAACATATCTTTGAATAAATGCATTACCTTACTTTACCTCTGGCGTCCAATGACAGATGATTATTATAAATGTTGGACAGATAGGAAAACAACTTTATGAAGTTTTGTAGTAATAAAATGTATATTTATGTACCAGTAATACGGGGAGGTAATTACATTAATGTACTATTGTCCATAACTAACTAGTTAATTAGTTAGTAATGGATATTCCACCTGTAATTAGTGTAGGTGACCATCATTACAGCTTTCTTTATTGTTAGATTTGCGTATATACTGAAGATTAGGGTTGCTTAGGAAATTTATAGTAAATACAACATGAAATATGACTTGTTGAGTTTTTTCCTGATCGGTCACCTGGTCAGGGAAAACTCACAGCCGTAGATATAACCTTCTATTACGTTGTTCCACTCAGCGCCTCCAATTCCTCCATCCCCCAAAAAAGGGCAGAAGCTATTTCCATATTTATTGTAGTGTGGCTGTGATGAATAAATCAAAACCCCAGTTAAAGTGGGAATCAGCAGATGAAACCGTCGCAAACCATCATCCCCGCCACTGTTTGCGTAAAACGCTGAGCGGCAAGGACAGAGAAAAACAACCACACTCAAATTCATAGACAAGGGACTGACCGTCAATGGCCTTTACGGTTTGAAGAACAATTTTGAGGCTGAAGAGTGTTTGTGAACAGGAAACGGGAGTAAAATCAGCTGATTCTTATTTGAGATTCTGACTGGATACAACAGTTAAACAAAGCTCAAGAGGCCCCTGAGACGTGATGATATGATTCAGTTATATTTGGAGAAATCTAATTTCTTTACAGGTCCAGAGATGTATTTAGCAACTCCAGATTGCCCCTTTAATGGCCTTTGAACGTTCCTTAATAAATCTCCTCCTTAACGTGGATCATTAAGTGCCTGCTGTGTGAGGCTACCCATAATGCCAAGAGTGCTTTTCCTTTCATTCGCTAGAACATTCTTCTCTCTCTGTTTCGCTGCCGGTCGTAGCTGTTGTGTTTCTGTCTTCCGTTTCCCTCCTTTCTTTCCATAGCAATGCCCTTGTCGACGGGTTCACGATCATTGCAAGTTATCGCGATTAAATACAATGCAATAAGCCAATTAAGACGGGCTGGTGTCTAATTAGTGACGTAAAATCACCTGTTGAGTTGGACCCTGTCAGACAGGGGGGTGGTTGCGGGTGCTGTTCCTCTTTGATTTCGACACTGCCCCAGACATCAGCTCTAATGTGTGCTTTTTGCCTCAGAGGCTGACCATCCACTCAAGCTGAGAAAATGCAAATTACATTTGGGCAAATTTTTCGTTCATTTCATGTAATGTTTCATGCAATGTTTTCATGTAGTACAGCTTCAACAAACAATGCAACTGGTGAAACAGCACTAAATAAATTCACATGGTCATTTGCAAGGCTGTATGCATATTCATTGTCACATCTGATCTCTTTTGGGTGCAATCTCCATGGTTAATATGCGAGGATATTTACAGAGCAACTGGGACAGGAATGATTCGATTATCATTTCTCCGAGAAATCTAAAGTGTCAGAGGCTAGGAGATGATGTGTTAATATATGAAGCCTTGCTAGCTGGCTAAGACAGGGGCATTATAATGCATATAAAGCGGGGAACAGGGAACTGGGCTGGGTACGGTTCAGGCAGGAGAATGGGCCTGTGGATGTTGTTGAGCCGTCATAGGCCTTGGGGAGGATTCAGACAGGCACGTGGGATTCTTTTCTTCCGGAGCGAGAATGCGCACACACAAGCATAGGCACACAAAGAAAGACAAATACAGACATGGAATAGCCCATACAAATTCTCCTTTTCTGTCCCACACAAAATGGGGACTCACCGGCATTAATAAAACATTTTGAGACATGAGAGAGGAGCTAAACTACAAAATCATGGTGAATGGGCACTCGGCGAGAGGGAAATTAATCATTTTAATATCTCCAGACTTGATTCTAATGAGAATCTGTGAACGTGGCTGAATGCTGGCGGGAGGTTGTAGCACAGCCAGAGAACCAGCCAATAAAAGTTCAACAACACAGAATCTTGTCCTAGTCCATTAATCAATCATTTTCCCTAATCATGTATTGGATCTAGGTGTTCCCTCTATTCCACGTCATACCTCGGAGGGGGAACAGTAGAACCAAGGCCTTTGAAGAGAGGTTACGAGACATAAGAAGAGGTCTGTAGAGATGACTATATTTAAGGACCAATAACTAAACACAATGAAACATTTGAAAGCTTTGCAATAAAGATGATTTAAAAAAAACATAGACATCAAACTGGGATTGACCCTAGTAAATTATTTAGTGATATGGCAGTATATTTACTTCATTTATTGATGATTCTAACGACTGTATTTTCAACTGGCTACTGAGAAAAACATATCCAACGTAAAAAAAAAAAAAATTCAACAAAGACTACAATAAATAACATGACTAATCCTCAATATTATTGAAGGACAAAATGTATATATTATTGATGACATTGTAAATAAGGACAGGAAAAAAAGTGTAACGTTATTAACAAATGTGTAAAGAGAGGTATGATCAGTACAAAAACAGAACTAATATAAAACAGGAAAAGGAATTATGCATGAACATTTAAAATAGAAATGTGTGAGTATTTTTAAGGTCTCACAGACCTACCAAATAACATTCAAGACAGTTAGGGAATGTTCTTTAAGGCACCAATACCATGGCATCAGATCAATGACATGATACCAACAGTTTACACATCCATTCTATTCAATGTATATGACATTTCGTTCACTACACATCTAATACTTGTTACAATAGGAATGCTCAGCAAGCGAGTATAGTGTTTTAAGCAGTGTGTGCAGACCCCGCTGGAATGAACCAGAGTCATTGGATACTTGACTTAGGAAGTATATGGTGTAGGGACTGTCCACTCCCACATCAGCTACAAGGATCCAATGAAACACAGTCATTGGGTCCTTGACTTAGGAAGTATATGGTGTAGGGACTGTCCACTCCCACATCAGCCACAAGGATCCAATGAAAAACAGTCATTGGGTCCTTGACTTAGGATGTATATGGTGTAGGGACTGTCCACTCCCACATCAGCCACAAGGATCCAATGAAAAACAGTCATTGGGTCCTTGACTTAGGAAGTATATGGTGTAGGGACTGTCCACTCCCACATCAGCCACAAGGATCCAATGAAAAACAGTCATTGGGTCCTTGACTTAGGAAGTATATGGTGTAGGGACTGTCCACTCCCACATCAGCCACAAGGATCCAATGAAACACAGTCATTGGGTCCTTGACTTAGGAAGTATATGGTGTAGGGACTGTCCACTCCCACATCAGCCAATTAGACGGCCGGCGTAACCTTCCTTTTCAAGAGCATTCTGGGTGCACAAGCACTACCAACCCTGAATCACACCTGAGCATTTCAAGGTCTTGTCCTGTAGTCGTTTAGGCTAGGATGTGGTTAGAGTTGGCCTCAAACACAGGTATGTCAGTGATTATTAAGTTAAAGGCTTGGGGCCTATCTGCTGCGGAAACCAAATCTCTGTCAGGCAACCGCCTACTCACACACACACACACACACACACACACGGTGGATTTCAGCTATGTGCTCTTGGTCTCCTTTCCAGAACCTATTGGAAAAGTGGGTCAGATGGAAGGAATGTCTGTCTTTAACAGTGGTAGAAACAAATCCCACATTGTGGAGTGTAGAACATGAGCAGGTCCGATTGGTGAGCTAGTGGTGGAAAGGAGAACATAGAGGGATCAACACATATTCACAAGGTTCAAAACAACATCAGATCACCTGATCATCTTTGGGGAATGACCAGCTGCCCACCTGAACCTTATTTTGATTTGGATTGGGATTGGAGGGGCTTTGTCCAAGACAGGGAAAATTCACATTCAGACAAGACGAGATCACCTTTTCAGAACAGCGTATTTTCGGAGGAGCTTGGCATTTTCGGTGGTGATAGTGTGACCGGAGGGCACCATGAAACAATAACGCTAGTTGACACAGGAAAATGAGTCACATGTGACCAGTAGTACATGTAGCAAAGGGCGCATTTGCATATAGACCTACTGTAGTTCTGATTGGTCTGATCTATTTGTATTTAAGTTGTGTGTCCATGTTTTCACTTGATTTTACTATATAATTATCACAAAAGCCTATATCTATATAGTTCCTCAACATTCCATTAAATTGACCATATCCACAGGACGTGCTTCTCTACAGTGGGGTAAAAAAATATTTAGTCAGCCACCAATTGTGCAAGTTCTCCCACTGGAAAAGATGAGAGAGGCTTGTAATTTTCATCACAGGTACACTTCAACTATGACAGACAAAATTAGAAAAAAGATCCTGAAAATCACATTGTAGGATTTTTAATGAATTTATTTGCAAATGATGGTGGAAAATAAGTATTTGGTCACCTACAAACAAGCAAGATTACTGGCTCTAACAGACCTTTAACTTCTCCTTTAAGAGGCTCCTTTGTCCTCCACTTGTTACCTGTATTAATGGCACCTGTTTGAACTTGTTATCAGTATAAAAGACACCTGTCTAAAACCTCAAACAGTCACACTCCAAACTCCACTATGGCCCAGACCATAGAGCTGTCAAAGGACACCAGAAACAAAATTGTCCTGCAGACCTGCACCAGGCTGGGACGACTGAATCTGCAATAGGTAAGGAGCTTGGTGTGAAGAAATCAACTGTGGGAGCAATTATTAGGAAATGGAAGACATACAAGACCACTGATAATCTCCCTTGATCTGGGGCTCCACGCAAGATCTCACCCCGTGGGGTCAAAATGATCACAAGAACGGTGAGCAAAAATCCCAGAACCACACAGGGGGACCTAGTGAATGACCTGCAGAGAGCTGGGACCAAAGTAAAAAAGCCTACCATCAGTAACACACTACGCCGCCAGGGACTCAAATCCTGCAGTGCCAGACGTGTCCCCCTGCTGAAGCCAGTACATGTCCAGGCCCGTCTGAAGTTCGCTAGAGAGCATTTGGATGATCCAGAAGAAGATTGGGAGAATGTTATATGGTCAGATGAAACCCAATTCTATTTTGGGAAAAACTCAACTCGTCGTGTTTGGAGGACAAAGAATGCTGAGTTGCATCCAAATAATACCATACCTACTGTGAAGCATGGGGGTGGAAACATCATGCTTTGGGGCTGTTTTTCTGCAAAGGGACCAGGACGACTGATCCGTGTAAAGGACAGAGGGAATGAGGCCATGTATCGTGAGATTTTGAGTGAAAACCTCCTTTCATCAGCTAGGGCATTGAAGATGAACTGTGGCTGGGTCTTTCAGCATGACAATGATCCCAAACACACCGCCCGGGCAACGAAGGAGTGGCTTCGTAAGAAGCATTTCAGGGTCCTGGAGTGGCCTAGCCAGTCCCCAGATCTCAACCCCATAGAAAATCTTTGGAGGGAGTTGAAAGTCCGTGTTGCCCAGCAACAGCCCCAAAACAGCACTGCTCTAAAGGAGATCTGCATGGAGGAATGGGCCAAAATACCAGCAACAGTGTGTGACAACCTTGTGAAGACTTACAGAAAACGTTTGACCTCTGTCATTGCCAACAAAGGGTATACAACAAAGTATTGAGAAACTTTTGTTATTGACCAAATACTTATTTTCCACCATAATTTGCAATTAAATTCATTAAAAATCCTACAATGTGATTTTCTGGATTTTGTTTCTTATTTTGTCTGTCATAGTTGAAGTGTACATATGATGAAAATTACAAGCCTCTCTCATCTTTTTCAGTGGGAGAACTTGCACAATTGGTGGCTGACTAAATACTTTTTTGCCCCACTGTATTAGCAATGTGATACAGGCATTCCAGAATAATTGTCCCCCTTGGTGAAGATAAAGAAATACCTATTTGAAGAAATGTTATTGTTGCATATTAGCTTGATGTTACACTTCTTCCTGCAAGCTATTTTTAACTCCTGCCAGTAGAACACCTC
Source organism: Novumbra hubbsi (assembly GCA_016801125.1). Taxonomy (NCBI): domain Eukaryota; kingdom Metazoa; phylum Chordata; class Actinopteri; order Esociformes; family Umbridae; genus Novumbra; species Novumbra hubbsi. Next base: position 9,397 of record JACXGK010011221.1, read on the forward strand.
AACTCTCATCAAAACATGAACGTCAGAGCCTCTGGTTCGTTCAACGCCATTGGAACTTTGATTGGATTCAGGACCTGTTGTCAGATGGGTAAGATGGAGGTCGGTTTTGTGAAGAATGGTATACTGATGGGATACTGATTTTGTCAATCAGTTTGGCTTCCAAAGGTTATGATGCATTGCCTCATGAACTCAATTACCAGGAAATTTGAGAAACAAAATCCATCCGATCACTGCCAGGAGGCTAAAACTGTTTTGTTGTTGGATCTTCCATTAGGGGACAGTGATCCAAAGCATTCCTCCTTATCAGAAAACATGGCTCACTTAACACAGAATACACAAGATAATTAAGATACTCATCAAAGAGGTAGGTTTTCAGCCACTTTCGGAAGATTGGAAGGGACTCTGTCGTCTTGGCTTCAAGGGGAATTTCATTCCACAATTGAGATTATTACTGAAGCTCCATTCAAAGTAAAACTTTGGACTGGACTAGGCGCAGAGCTTACCTCTTGATTGGCCAACACATTTTGTGTCTGTCTAATCTAGAGCCACGCTTAGCCCAAAAACTGAACATTCCCTGTTTGTACTCAACACAGTCATCCATTTTTAGTGGATGAATCTGTTGTACAATTAGCAAAGTAGGGTCACTGTTTTAGTTAAAATATACCCAACCAGGTGTTACTAAATGTATTCACAATGTTTTTTCTAGACTACAAAATGATCAAATGCTCATGAGTAAATTATTCCTTTTTATATACCACAATTCATTGTTTCCCTGACAGGGGAATTTATATACTTTCCTAATGTTGGGATTTTTACCAATATTCAGTTCCAAGCAGTCCTATTTGAACCTGATGCATTTGTCTGCCCTTCAACTCCACATGATATCCCGGGTAGGGGTTTGGCTTCCGTGGCTGAAGAACGGTAATAGAACCAATTCCAGAGGGGATAACACAGCATCCTGTATTCAATAGGTCTTTTTAAGGGAACAAAGGAGTGACTGGAGGGTCACAAGATCATATGGCTGTGGGCCAGGAGAGGTGTGATGACAGGGTGACTGGTTAACCTGCCTCAATGGCAGATCAGTGTGTATTGAACTCATAGACACCCATCTGCCAGGCGTCCGAGACTGGCCTGGAATGTGTGGCATGTCACTGCAGCCATGACCTACACCTCCCATCGCTCCTTCTCTCCTCCCTGACTCCCTACACCTTCCGTCGCTGCTTCCCTCCTCACTGACTCCCTACACCTCCCATCGCGCCTTCCCTCCTCACTGACTCCCTACACCTCCCATCACTCCTTCCCTCCTCACTGACTCCCTACACCTCCCATCGCTCCTTCCCTCCTCACTGACTCCCTACACCTTCCATCGCTGCTTCCCTCCTCACTGACTCCCTACACATCTCATCGCGCCTTCCCTCCTCACTGACTTCCCTACACCTCCCATCGCTCCTTCCCTCCTCACTGACTCCCTACACCTCCCATCTCTCCTTCCCTCCTCACTGACTTCCTACAGCTCCCATCGCTCCTTCCCTCCTCACTGACCCCCTACACCCTCCTTGCTCCTTCCCTCCTTACTACCTCCCCCACACCTTCCATCGCTCCACACCTTCCATTGCTCCATCGTTAGCAACTTCCAATAATGTGAATAATGCAATCCTCTCGCTGCCTGCTTCCCTGGGTAGCTGAGGAACTGAGGTCACGCTATGAGGAGGTGTGGTGGAGCCGGTGGAGCGATTCCAGGTCAGCTGTTCTGCTCCATTTGGCACATCTGCTGGGGCCGGCATGTTTAAATGACTCCCATGTTTAAATGACTCCCACTATGGCAAATGCCTGATGAAGGTTCACTGCCCGCTGTACTGCAAAAAAAGGTTCCTGCTGTACTGCAAAATAAATCTTAGAGACCTACAGCTTATCCCCTGCTGCTCCTTCCACACACTTAGAACCCCAGGCTACCTATGTGTCAGTAGTAAACTTTGTAACCAATCCACAGGTATAGAAACATACAACAGGGTGTCTGCATAACTAGGCTCTTGGCGTTTTGGAACTACGAAGATTGTATTGAGAGGGGCACTTTATCCAATTTTACTCATTAGGGCATCATAGTGTGACATTGGGGCATTATAGGGTGACATTGGGACATCATGAGGGGACATTGGGACATCATGGGGTGACATTAGAGAGGGGCAGCTCATCACATTTTGCTCATTGGGAAATCATGGGGTGACATTGGGACATCGTGGGGTGACATTGGGTCATCATGGGGTGACATTGGGTCATCATGGGGTGACATTGGGTCATCATGGGATGACATTGGAGAGGGTAACATGGAAGGTAAAGTGCTGTGGGAAAGAGGAAGACAGAACAACTAAGACAAAGCATGTAGGTGATTTATCCATGGCAGAGACAGATGAGACTACCCATCTATCTGTGTAACAGAGGTTTTCTCTACACTTTGATCTACAGTTATTTATTGACAGACAGACAAGCAGCATCATCACACATACAGGAGAAGGATGAGAAAACACCAAGCTGCAGAGAGTAGAAAGGGAGGGGGTCAGGAAGGCACAGATTAGGAGACAGAAATAAGGCAATCAAGATAAGGGGAGAGAGAGAGAGGAGGAGAAAGGTGGAGAGAGGGACAATGTGGAGAGAGAGAAGTGTAGAGAGAGAAAAAGGAGGAGAGAGTGGGAGAGAAAGGTGGAAAATGAGAGAGAGGTGTAGAGAAAGGTGGTGAGGGAGAGAGAGGTGGAGAGAAAGGTGAAGAGGGGGAGAGAGGTGGAGAGAAAGGTGGAGAGGGAGGAAGGGCGAGGAGGAGGAGGAGAGTGAGAGGAGAGAGGGACAAAGGTGGAGAGAGAGAAAAAGGTGGAGTGAGTGGGAGAGAAAGGTGGAGAGGGAGAGAGAGTTGGAGAGAGAGAGGAGAGGGAGAGAGAGAGAGAGAGGGAGGGAGGAGGAGGAGAGAGGGAGTTTGAGCAGGGGAGAATAACATTCACAACATCAAGGTTGGGATAAGATTGTCTTCTATTCCTTAACTTTGGAAAGTATTTAGATGACTGTACATTCTCCTCATTCTGTTCTGCAGTTGTATAGACATCATTTGTCATTTATATGTTTAAAAAATGCCTTCAATTTATTGACAATTCCATTTTAATTAGAAAGGGATCAAACATTTTAGCATTTATTCATTATTACAATCTGTACTCTATGTTCACCCGATACAGCCAGAGGAGGACTGGCCACCCCTCAGGACCTGGTTCCTCTCTAGGTTTCTTCCTAAGTTTTGGCTCTTTCAGGAAGTTTTTCCAAGCCACTTGGCATTAACACGATTGTTGCTTGTATAATTGATAAGGTGAGTACATCAATGCTAGTTTCATAGGAGTTAAGGGAAGACAATATACTGCAAATGAATAACCCAGAGACAAAATTTGAATATTAATAAAATGAATATTTCTTTAGGATCAGCATGAACATATACAATCACTAGGTAAACCAAAACAAAATATATACGGCCTTTGCAAAGATACACTTTTCTCCCTTCCATCAAGTTGTTATTATATGTATGATGAATGAAGGTGTGAACGTTCTGTCACAAACAATTTTTTATTTTTTTTTTGTCATAAAATATGTTGTTAGGTAACCTCACGCTTTTTTAAGTGGGTATACGGAAATCCTTGAGCTTTCCTAGTGAGTATACGGTGTACCTTAAGTGCACTGCTAAATCAGTTAATATGGCTAATTTGTCTGCTGGACCATTCACCAAGACAAATGGCCTTTCTACTCTTATGAAAGAATGATAAGGTTCATGATACGAGTATGATGTTTTTCTTGAAAACAATGGAAGATCCAATCTAGGTGAGCCAAGCTGGAAAAGACATACCCAGGACGACTCGAAGCAGGTGGATACAAACCCAAGATGATTCAAAGTTGGTTAAGACATACCCAAGAGGCAGTATCAACTAAGAGAAGAAATGAATACAGAAAGAGAGAAACAGAGAGAGCATGAAAGACAGCGAGAAAGAGAGAGGGAGGGAGGGGGAGAGAGAATGGGAGAAAACATATCTGTTCTGATGACTCCCCTCATCATTTCTGAAATGGTTCGTTTTAATTGCTGCACTGTGATGGCTGGGACAACATGAGACTTGTATTAGTCTGTACACAATGACCTTGCTGTTTATCATGTAAAAACGTTGCCAGCATGGAGTAATGCATTGATTGCATTAGGAATAAGGAGAGAGAGATTCCCAGGGAACTATTTTCAAGCTGTCAAACAGCCATTAGCCTTTTCTACAGCTGCCATCCTGGAAACCAGCCTTTGGCAAGCCAAGCAAGTACTATTCTGATTTACTGAGTCTCAAATAATAGCCTATTCCCTTACAGTGAAGTGCGCTTTTGGTCCACGGCAGTTGTATGGCTTTAGAAGAAAGTAGTGCACTATGTAGCCAGGGAATAGGGTGTCATAAGATATAGGGCATAAATACTACTCACAACCCAGGCTTCATGAAAGCAACAAGTAGTACCGGACATTCCGGTTGCTGTGGCAACTGCAATATCAAAAGGTGCAGTGATTCTTTTTCGGGGAGGAATATCAAATCAATGTTTTCAAAGGCTCAAGTGAAATACAATTGTGTGGAAATATTGGTGCGCCCGAGGTACGTAACGTTCCTCTCAGGCTGTGAGAAGTCATGCATACTTTGATTTTATTTATCTCTGTGTTACTCGCTGTGTCTAAAACCATAACATTTGTTTGCACGCTGTCTGCACGCTGGCTGGAGAGAGAGCAGCCCTGTGCACTTTGTCCCAGCTAGGAAACACGCTGCAACACATTTATTCTACAAATTCAATTCCCCTAACTGCCCTTCATGTCCCTATCAAAACGCATCTCATGTTTGTTTCCTGGCAAATTGAGCTCGCCATGAGGCCATGCATGGAGAGCTGCCTGACACTGACACTGGGTTTCTGTCAGCTTGAATGACCTCCACTCACTCTTACTACTCTGTTTGTGCCAACGCATCATGGCCCCTCTGCAGTCCTCTCTGGACCCTGACCTCCCTGGACCCTCACCTCCCTGGACCCTCACCTCTCTGGACCCTGTCCTCTCTGGACCCTCTCCCCTCTGGACCCTCACCTCTCTGGACCCTCACCTCTCTGGACCCTGTCCTCTCTGGACCCTGTCCTCTCTGGACCCTGTCCTCTCTGAACCCTCTCCTCTATGGACCCTCACCTCTCTGGACCCTGTCCTCTCTGGACCCTCACCTCTCTGGACCCTCACCTCTCTGGACCCTGTCCTCTCTGGACCCTCACCTCACTGGACCCTCACCTCTCTGGACCCTGTCCTCTCGGGACCCTGTCTTCTCCGGACCCTGTCCTCTCTGGACCCTGTCTTCTCTGGACCCTGTCTTCTCGGGACCCTGTCCTCTCTGGACCCTGACCTCTTTCCACTCAGGCCCCTAAGCTCGCTCATCCTGTTCATCTTGTTCTACTGCTCAATGAGCGTGTCCAACATTATCCATTGCAAAATCCGTAGAGTTGTCTGAAATGTGTTTGAATATAGCAACACATTCCCTCCAACACAACCAAGGGCCTCCAGATTAGAGCCTGCCCTGCTCTGCACCACACAAAAGCATGTTGTGTACCTCCGTGTGCCAAGCATTCACTATCCAGGCACACAAATTAGCGTCAGAGACTTGACCCCCTACTAAAAGCAAAGGGCAGCCTGGGAAATTATAATTTAGACGCTATTACAGTTAGCAAATCACTCCCCAGATGTGCCTCGGAGATACAGTGGCGTTTGGCACATGTTCTGGTCTTAATTAACACACAAAGATCAAACACAGACGGATATGCCGATATTTACATAACCCAGTGCACGCTCATGCCCAAATGCATACACACAGCAGCAGACCAATGAAACGACAGAGGAATTAAGCAACATACCTGCACACCTGCGCATACAAAACGCACACCAGCGGACATTCACTCACAGTCCCAGAGGGGCGCAAAGCCAATATTCACACAGCAGGGGTGCAATAGTGCCAGATCACATGTCAAACCACATCCCACCATGACAGGGTTAGACATGGGACAATGAGACGTAATAATCATGCAGCAGTGTTCATCTCCATGAAACAACCACTCTAGTCCAGGTTACATACGACGGGAAATTAATATAAACAAAACAATAATTTTTAGGGACCCGGTTCCAAAATAAGTCCATAATAAGAAGAGACAAACAATCAGACAGAGATTTATGCAGCCCATAGTACGTATTAGTCTCTGGATTATAGATATTAAAAGAGCTATTTGCTTGAGAATGCAAGAGTCTTTATGGAGGTGTTTTCCAATTATTTGTCCTTTGCCTAATGTGTTGTAAACAGTATAAAAAAAAAGGCACATCAATTTGAAATGATGGCGTTCGATACAACTTCTTCCAAATGCAGTTCTTCTACATAAGCATTATTCTGTCAGCACACATCAGATCGGTCTTTTGCCTAAGAAGTGTTGTTTTTCTCTTGCGTTTTTCTCCTGCTCTTATCATTAAAACCATTAAAAATTGTTAACTAACAGTGGCAGGTAAAGGAAATTTTGTACCGCAATAGGTCAAGTTTTTACATTGGCACCTGCATGCTCTTTCAGAGAATACGTCAGAGGAAATTGCATACGGGTCAATTGTTTTTGTGCAAAAGAGTCAGAGAAAACATTTATTTGATAGAGTTGGGTTCTAATGGTGGCTTATTATTTGCTTTTTCTGGTGTTCTTAGTGTACCCTTACCGAAAGAGGGCTTAGTGTACCCTTCCCTAAAGAGGGCTTAGTTTACCCTTTCCCAAAGAGGGCTTAGTGTACCCTTTCCCAAAGAGGGCTTAGTGTACCCTTTCCCAAAGAGGGCTTAGTGTACCCTTCCCCAAAGAGGGCCGCCCTAGAGGGAAACATCTCACTGCTTGGGGAGTGGATATCAGGATGATTGGGAAGAAAACTGTGTCCTTAGTGCCCCTGCCCAACCAGAACCCCCGCCCAACCAGACCCCC
>JACXGK010011222.1:0-16411 GCA_016801125.1 Novumbra hubbsi
TTGTGGGCTCCCCAGTCAGAGCAGCTGCATTCAGTTGACTCTGATTGGGGAGCCTACTTAGGTTCAGTTTCCAGCCACACCCGGTCTGGTTTATTGTTTGTGTTTGATGTCGCAACAGCTCACGGTTTGTCCTTTGTTTAACTCCCATTTACGTGAATGCTCTACATGTTTTTTGTATATCGTTTTATGTTAGTTTAGCACCTTTCATTTTCCGGTTACTGTTCGTGCAGAGTTTGTCTTGTCTTTGGGATTAAATCACCTTTTGTTTGAAACTATGTCCGCGTTTGGTTCCGCCACACTACAACACCGTGACAACAAAGAGGGAGTAAAAAACTCCTTAACCAAACAAAACATAAATCAACTATGACTGTAAGCATGTCCAGACGTTCTTCAAAGTACCAAGCCATGCAACAATGTTGTTTCAGAAGATTAAAGAATAACTAGAGTATAAAACACACCAATTGTGAAAATGAAAAATTGTAATAATGCAGGGTGATACATACATGATACAGGAGGTGAAATTAGTATAAAAGTAATAGAAAACCAACTTTTCTCTCCATGGTAATACATTCGTACTAAGTTGGCTACCAGCCACTTAGGTGCATGTAACCTTCATCAATGGAGTACAATCCTTTCCAAACAATATTTTTACATTTCTAGGAATGTCCCACTGCAACCGAACCAACCTGAAAACATTCTGTCCTGACCAACAGCTTAAACTTTCTTCCATAACTAAATTTTATCTAGGGCACTGACCATAATCAATCACCGTGTGTCAGCAGTTCTATAACTTCTCTGACCACAAATTCCTTAAACCCACTTTTCTTCTCCCAGAATTCACTTTTTATTTCTACAAAACCTCTTGCTTATAGCAGCTGATATTACACTAACAAATTAATTTACATTCTAGTTTAGACTTCCCGCTCCATCTCGACCTTTCAGTTGCAACCTCTATCCCAATACATGGTATAGTCTAAATGTGAGAGAATCTGAGAAGTTACCCCCCAGTCCTCCCCTTCACCTGGCACATTGTCCTTTTGTTGTTCTTGTTTATTCACATACTGACCCAAAGACCTCTCTGCCTTGGTCCTGATGTCAGAAACAGTCTCATCGTCTTTTGTAGTGAGCCACACTGTGTCTCAGATCTGTTGAGGGTCAGGCCTTCCTCCTTCTCCCTAAAACATAGTCCATTTGCCATGAATCGGGTTCTGGAACCCAGAAGGTGTCGGAGGGAAAGGTTCTGGAGATTTCACTTCACAGTGTTGGTCCAAATCGTCTCCATGCATTGAGTTAGGGGTCCGCAACACCGTCCGTATAGGAGAAAGGAGAAGACAAAACATTGCATCAGTTTACATGTTCACCTAAAGCCCTAACGTCTGGTCACAATAAAAGTAACATTCAACCATTAAATATGGTGGGATCATTCCTCAAAAGTTAGAAAAGTAAATAAACTGTTTCAGTTGTGTAAAATAACTAATAAATCACAACAAATTTAAAATAATTATCCATTCAGATTTTAAAATAACAATATGAAGTATCAGAGTCTAATTAAAAACATTCTTTAGTGTCAAAGTTATATTTCCATCCACGTAAATATTCATTGGTCAATTGGTTCCAAATTACAAGGTCAGTAAAAACTAGTCTTTCTGTGCTGTAGGGGTATCATTTTACAAAATGCTGTTAAACAAAATACTCAAAATGGGCAACAAACAAAACACAAAAATTGGCAAAAGTATAATAACAATAAAGAAACATGTATGTCCAGTCAAATGGCATCTGGCTGTTGTAGACATCAATGTAGGAGTCTTGTAGTTCTGTGTGCCTTTCTCCACTCCTCTAATCTCTCATTGGCTTTGTTGTAGCTGGACATCAGAGTCCAACAGTCCTAATCTGACCCCACCGTCTTTCATCGGTCTGGGCGTGGTTTGGCCCTGGAATGATCTGCGCCACAGTTTCGAGGTAGCCCTTCATTGTTCAGTCTATCAGGGTTGCAGGATTCAGGACTCCTTTATGAGAGATTAGGATGGAAACTCGCACAACACAATGTTAAAACCTTGACTGGAGGGTTTGGCATTATCTTACTAAATGTAAAGCATTGTGTTACAAAATATTTTAAACCTTAATCTTATATCTATCCTTTTTTCATGTCATCAATTGGGAATTACCAATTGGATAATGTCACTAGTATCTTTCCTAAGGAATTGAAAGAATATTAAAATCCCCCCAAAATAATTTCCTGAACCCTCCCCCCACAGGCATTAGTGTGGGTGATTCTCCCCCCACAGGTATTAGTGTGGGTGATTCTCCCCCCACAGACATTAATGTGGGTGACTCTCCCCCCACAGGCATTAGTGTGGGTGACTCTCCCCCCACAGGCATTAGTGTGGGTGACTCTCCCCCCATAGGAATTAGTGTGGGTGACTCTCCCCCCATAGGAATTAGTGTGGGTGACTCTCCCCCCACAGGCCTTAGTGTGGGTGACTCTCCCCCCACAGGCCTTAGTGTGGGTGACTCTCCCCCCACAGGCATTAGTGTGGGTGACTCTCCCCCCACAGGCATTAGTGTGGGTGACTCTCCCCCCACAGGCATTAGTGTGGGTGACTCTCCCCCCACAGGCATTAGTGTGGGTGACTCTCCCCCCAAAGGCATTAGTGTGGGTGACTCTCCCCAGTGGTCCTAACTTCAGGCTCCTGTTTTACTCTCTCACAGTTTTAAATTCAGTTAACATTCTTCAAACTTCATCACTTGAACGGGACCAGAAATATTTACTCAGGATAATTTAAACTATACCAAACTCTATTCCTATGGCTACCAGTCATCTAAACAATTCTGGTCTTATTTAGCTGGGCCAAAACAAAATTGTAAGATACATTTTACTCTACAATTACCATGTTAGACTTTACATCAGAATTACAATTTCCCTAAACAAATGTAACCAATTACTGTGAATATGGAACCTAGAAATATTAGTGTCATAGCTGTCCAAACAAGAAAAACATAATGTGTCATAACTTTTTATGTACCTATTTGATTGACTTTGAACTCTAAGCTCACCTCTTATACTACCTTAAACATTTGTAATCCCAAACTACCATACATCCCCCCATATTATCTCGCCAGTTGTGCCAAAAAATAAGATATAATACCAGGAGGAGCCCAAAAAGAAAATAAACAGTAAACAGGACCGAATCGAACATCCAAAGCAAATCAAAATCGAAGTGGCCCACGCATCTATTAAGAAACGGGCGTATGCCCTTTGAACCACATCCACACAGACTATTCCAAAATCAAATTAATTCCTGTCAGTAATGCTAAAAACTATGGGCAATCGGAAAAAGTAAACCTGATATGACAACCTATTATTTATTTTCTTAAATAATGTTTAGGGATCCCTCGCGCACAGGGAAACCCAAACAAAGTACAGAAAAACACATTTAACAACAAATGGTGCGCGCACATATACTGCCTCATGAACCTATTTTATCACTTGCCAGAAACAAATGAACTTTTATTCTAACCACAGTGTCAACAACTCACTTTACCCAGACAACAGCATGCATGGCCGCCGACCAGAAAATCCATCTCACTACACAATCCAACGACATCCTCAAACCTTTCAAAGCACCTCCACAAACACGCTTACCCCACATTCCAAACAATCAAACGATATGATATACCATACAACACAACCATCACCTAGCCATTAATTTATCAGCCATTATTAACCACATACCGAAAGCCTTCCACTCAACTTGCCATAATACATTAATCAAACTTCCGCAGTATCGTTCATTCACCATCAACCCGTCAGATTGGCCGTGCATCTGTAATCGATCTGCAACAAAAAACTCACCAAGACACAAACGTTCCCATTTCCACACACACAAATTAACAGCCCTACTAACGCACACACTCGGACAGATAGACACAAAACATGACAGAGACGAAACACAAAGAGATTGTCACCCCAAACAAACCTATATATTTTTGTGTACCCCTGCTTGTTGTCACACGTCAAAAAAATAAAAATACAAATGTGCACAAGAAATTATGTTAATCCTAGTCACTAGTGTAACCCTAACATACTGAAAATGTGTATACATGCACGTCAACCCGACTGGAAAAAGGACCCGACAGGATAAGTAAAACCGGACGATGCCCCCAAATATCATGGCAATATTAATGTCTATACATAACCAGACGAACACATGACGTACAAATGCATAGACAATACATATAACAATGGCTAATTGATTCTAACTCAACATGTTTTTATCGAGGTTCATAATTTTGATCTGCTCAATTGTCATAAAATGTCGGGTACTAAGAGTACTCTAATTGGAATGCCATTTCAATAGTGCAACGTAGACTCAGATTTTAACTCTATATTAACTTGTTTTTAATTAAGGGAATCGTTTTTACAGAACCTAAATTTCTACGCATTTGTCTTACCTTAGCTATGCTATCTAGCAGGCCCTTTCCTTCTGCTCAGAACAGCTGTATTACTTCCCTCTCCTGGGATGACTGCCAACAACTTATGACTGTCACCTTATTTTAGAGTGGTCAAAACAGTACAAGCAGGCCTATAATCTACTTAAACAACAAAAAAATTGTTGACTGAGACTTTATATTATTTAGCTCCACTTTCTGATATTCAGATTACAGTTTATGGCTGTTATACAAATGTGTTATCCCAATTATCCCTAACCAACCTTTGTATTCTTTACCGTTATCTAGAACCACACTCCTTCCCTGGCTTCCTCCTCTGTCTGTCTGTCTGTGTCTGTGCGTGTATGATGAATACATTTCACCTGTCTTTATACCATAAAACACCTCTTTCCTCCTCTTCCAGAGTCTAACCGTGAAAGCCTTTAATGAGATATGACTGTGCGGGGTGTGTGTTTATATGAAGTTGGAAACTAATTCTCTGTTATATTGGACCTATCCTAGATCCTAACCTACTCAGGGATCCCCACTCTCCCGTAGTCTAAAAATTACTGGGACACACGTGGTTACAGCAATAACAGTTTTATCTCCTGTTGTTAAACAATAGCTCACTGTATCAACATGCCAATATGCACAAAACATCTTTTCCAACTTAGTCAGCCTTATATACATTTACATACATCTCTTTATGTACACATTCCACCTTACGCATACCCCTAGGCTCCGCTTGAGCCTACAACATTTAACCTGACAGTTACCCTCGGTTCTAGTCCTACCACCCCCTCTGGTGGCCTATGGGCGCAGTGCTCATCACTGTCACAAAAACACCCCAGTCATCAAACACTGTCAACTGCCCCTCATCAGCTGATCCCGTTTCTCACTCCCCAGTTGCCAGTTCAAACAAAGTACTAGGCAAGACTTCTGCTACGTATTTAGTTGTTGGCTCCTGTGTTACAACGCAGTATTCGGCTTTCCAGCCTTTCTTAATATAAATATATATATAGCGACACAGATCGTAGTACCACTCCGGTACGGATTTCCTCACTCGGCTCATTTAAGTAACCAACGCCAACATAGTTTGTTACCTCAGAGCTTCGCTACACTGACTCACTGTTCACGGGTTTTGTCCCTAAGTCGTGCGTTTGGATTCCAACCATCACTAAGTTCGTCCTGAACCCTTACAGTTACATACATGTGTTTCAAGCCCACAAAGGAGCTTGGGTTTTTCTGTACTGCCGCCACCGGGGAACCCTGCTAGGTGCTAGGACACGTCAGTCTGCCTTTCCCCAGTCATCAGTTAGAAAATCACATGTACATACTGCAACAACCACTCCGATTCACCGTACAGTCTGTTGACACAGTCTCCGACCTGATCCACAGGTAGCCGTCACTCCCCTGATTAGCAGGTAGCTGTCGTCAAAACAAACCTGCCCCAACACACCCAACACATATGTTGTGGAAAATGCCATTCCCAACTCAAAAAGATGCAAGAAATTCAGAGGTTGTAAAATCAATTAGACTTTAATGAACGTCATCATAAAGCTGGGAAGTTTCTGCAAAAAAGACCAATGTACAACTTGCGAACACACATATTTATATCATGTATTATCTTGTGTTATTTAGATCGTCCCTTTATGATAATTTCAGGGAATGAGTGAACCTATTGTTCAAATCATGAGGCACCTGGCCTTGAGAGATCACAAAGGCCTGGGAAGAGTTTAAGGGAGGCAGAGTGATAAGATGGTGATTGGATGCAATCCCAGAAAATAAGTTCAGAATCTTTCTGGTGAGAAATCATGAATGATGTCCTTGTCTTTTAGTGGTCTTTGTTTCCAAGTGTGCTTATACTACCACTCAGTACATACTTGACTATATGAATAGATGTTGTTTAGCATTATTTATCAATACCTGCAGTTTAATACATTCTGACTTATGAGTATATTACATCTATGGATTACTAATATTTTACTTCTATAATACTATGGTTACCTAATCGATTCCTTCGTGAATTCATTATGTGGATATGTTAAACACCAACATTTTCCTAAGAACTCAATAACTGGTCTGACTGAAGTGTGTCATGTTGACAACCTGAGGAATGTGCGTGCGTGCGTGCATGACTGCAAGCCTGTCTCTGTGCGTACATCTGTCTCTGTATCTGTGTGTATGAACATTAATCTGGATTGACCTCTTGCAGGAAGTTTAAACCGGAAAATTAAGTTACGAAGAGCTTAGAGGAGGAGGTGGTGTAAGTAGGGGATAATAAACACTATGCATTCTATGGAATACGACACACAACAAGGAAGATCTTTTCTCATCACATTTTACACTTGATTACTTTCACAGATGCCCTTCTGTCTAGCGATTACTGCCTTATCTTAGAAACTAGACCAGGCAAACCACAATCCAGTAATATAAACAACACCTTAGCCACATAAGTAGATGAAGTCAAAGCATTTTAGATGCTAGACAGTTATTTAGCAGGAGTTCAAGGACTTAGAGGTGTTGGCAGTTGTGTCAAGCACGATGTGGGAGAATCAAGCTTTAACTGGAAGCCAGTAGAAAGGGCACCCTTTGGTTCACTGGCCTTCATTGCAGCGTAGTGTAGTCATTTAAGGGGCACTGTAACGTACTCTGCATGACATGGTTATTGAAGTTCAAAACGGTCAAGGATATTAGCAAACAATATGCCCCACAGGCATGGTGCAGTGGTTAAATGAGAGTCAGTTGGAGTCTGTTGGAGGTTAGATCAAAAACCTGGCATTAGTACAACTTCCTTGAAGGTGCACAATATAACAAATATTTTCCGAGATCTGCATTACAGTATTTAACTTGTTTGTAATACAGATGTTTTTGTAATTGCAAACATTGCAAAGCTGCCAAAACATTACTCCACACTTCAAATTCTCTCACTGTTTAGGGATTTTGTGAGTATTTTCTTATATGTGACACAACATGAAAACCTGAATGCGATTGGTCATCCGTCTGCTGTATAGTAGCTTTGGGTACCCCATTCAGTTGAGCATTGAGATGGATCTCTCCTCCTATATAATATCTGTGGTATAATACATTTATAATATGTGTTGATATTATAGATTACACAGACATTCATTGTTTCCAATTGTGGGGTAGGAAAGCTGATTGTACATATTCTAGAAGTAGTCTGTTAGGAAAAGCATATTGTTGCACAGAAAATAACTCAATTCTGTAAAACAAAAACAAATAACGTTCTGGTTCCTGGTTTCATTTCACACCAAATACTTAGTGGAGAGTGAACATGACAACCTGAGGATACAGATGTACCTATCTCTTCATCTGTTTGGGACGATTCCTCCTCGTGTCATAGAGCAATTAAAAAAAACAATCTGTCCAATTGAGGCCATCTCTATTTTTAAGACACAAATCGACAGATACGAATCGTTTTTACAGTTTCATGTGATTATATTATTTACATGTCTGTTTGAATTGCCAAACTACTGAGTCATTTGGTATTACATTACAAAATTTGTTGGGTGGAGTTTGGGTGACCATATCTCCCCATCAATGGATGGCAAGGTAGATTATCAGTGGCACTCAAAATGAATGATCATTTAGATTCTTACAAATTCATTAGAACTAAAACCTGCCTTTCAGGATTCACCTGAACTCCAAGTTTTCTAGTCACACCCAAGATCAAATGGGTTGCAAGAATCACAGAACATCACTTCTATGTAGAGGAGCAAGAGGATGGTGAGAAGACTCGTAAGTTCAAATAAATCCATCTTTATGGTTTGTGGGTGTCAGACATTTTTGTGTTGGGTCAGGTTTTGCTATTAAGAGGTAAGACTTTTACTGTGCTCTTGGCATAAATTACCAGAAGATGAGAAATTGAATTATTTAAATTTATCTTTAAAAAGAAAATCGACAAAATTGTGCCTGAAAAATTCCCTATTGAAACTTTCTTGCAGAACTCAGTTTGCAGTAAATGTTTGTACATCCCTAATAAAGACAAACAAACTAAATTGTAATGTGGAAGCCGTTTAATTATGTTGTGTATTTAACAATGTTTATATTGATATAAAATAAGGTTTTAAATTGCAATTTTGTAAATGAGCAGGGATTATAGAGCGCTCAAAACCATCGGGCCTCAGGCCATGGAACATATTAGAGATAGCAGCAGGTTCCTGCTGCTGAGTTTGACCCCTTCAGCAGCCCTGTCCAGCTTTCCTGCTAGGGCTCCTATTCATTTCTCATGTTTCTTAGCCCCAGAAAGTCTCTTTGTCATTTTCTTTTGGTGCCTTTTTAGTGTTTTCATGGCACATTTAAATATGAAGGCCTGATCTGTCTACTTGAGTACTTATTTGTGCTGCAATTTGAAGACAAGTTGATTACCGATATCTGTGGCTGTAACTATGAACTTATCCTCTGCTGCGGAGAAAACTCTGGGTCTTCCTTTCCTCATGAGATCCAGTTTCATTATTACCAACCCAACTTTTGGACTCAAACACATTAAGAAGGAAAGAAATTCCACAAAATATCTTTACCAAGGCACACCTATAAATTGAGGTGCAACATTTGACTGTATATGTTTGACTGAAACCATTAGAATCCAGAAAAGCAGGTTCATGTTCCATCTTATTGTTCCGGAATCTAATTCCTCATAAATGAACACTTCACCTGTCACAGTTGGAGTATTGTTTGTCTTCAGCTCAGTCATATTTTCAACTTTTATTGTTCTTAAAATAATGAATTCATACTTTCTCTTGGATATACAAATACATTTTATGGTATTTTGTTTGCAGGGATCTCTCAGTCCTCCGTCAGTGTTATTGTTGTTAACTGTCAAGCCCTCCGACAATAAAAATGGAATCTGATAAAGGCAAAGGTGAGATCTCTGCACTTTGATCACATAAGGAAAAACAAACCGAGCCTTTGTCATCTTGTCTCTGTTGCAACTAACCAATTCTCAAGTGCACAGTCAACTTTTGTATTCCTTGTGTTGAGACAAAATCATATAAAATGTGTGCTTGCATGTGTTGGGTCAAACCCCTCCCCCCAGGCGCTACATTTGTTGATAGTCACAGGGCTGACCTAATCCAAAGGGTTTCCGTGGTGATGCCATTGGCGGACGTCCTGCTCCAAAGGGGGATGATCCAGGAAGAGTTATACGCCAGTATCAAAGCCAGCAAGACTCCTCAGGACCAGATGAGAGAGCTGTACATTGCCTTAAAGACTGGGGGGGCCAGAGTCAAGTCGGTCTTCTACACTGCCCTCCAGGAGAAAGAACCAGACTTAGTTCATGACCTCGGTAAGATCTGATAGATGTCCACAAAGCCAGTCCCCTTCTGGCTATGCCCGGGTGAAGGTTATAAGAGAGCATGACCTTTGGGGCCAAGTCAATGTCATCGCACTGGCCGCACAATCACAACAGATGAATACTCTAGCTATAGGAGAATGCTAACCGTAACTCTGTCATGTGTGATTAGTTCTGTACCCTCTATTGTCCAAGCTTGTAGCCCCGATCGGTAATGGGATTCACGTTCCTCTGTGTCCAAATAACTATGGGGTTACCGTGGTCCACACGCAAGCACACATGCTGTGATGTTAGCACACACATCTTGCGCATTAGAGGATGACAACATTTGTCATGGTTCTTCAGATCCTCAAAGTCATGTGCCTTCTTTGTGGATGTCAGCTCAATGCTTTGTACATTTTTAAACAGCCTAAAGCTTTTCTCAATAATTTTAACCTTAATATCAGACACACATTTTAACCAAATGTTCTCTCTTCCCCACAATCTTTGTCCCCCTCAGAAGCGTCCAGTGTCGATGCTAAAGAAATGAAAAGATCAAGTACCACAGGTATTTTATATTATTGTGAATGGGTTGTTGGATGAGATTCACAGAGAAATTATCAATACCACCCTTTCCATTGCAGAACTTGGTAAAGTCAAAGAGATGCTGAAGGCCACTTTAAAAGACAAGTATTCCTGCATCTACGAGGGAACTACCAAGGAGGGCGATAAAGTGTACTTCCATGACATCTACACCGAGCTGCATGTGGTCAAGAGCACCGGGGGCGGGGCTTCGGATGACACAAAAGAGCCGGGCTCGGATGATTTGCAGGACACGTCCCTGTCCTTCCAGGATCTGTTTGGAGGCCAAGAGAAGAAGAAGCGTATCCGCCTGGTCCTGGCGGAGGGAGTAAGTGGGGTGGGGAAGAGTGTCGCCGCCCAGAAGTTTGTCCTCGATTGGGCAGAAGGGAAAGGAAACAACAAATTGGACTTGGTTTTTCTGATCCCCTTTTACATGCTTAACAGCAGTGAAGATGTGCGAGGAGATGTGGTGGAGAAGAAGAGTCTTATGGACCTGATCCATCACCTGTTCCCTGACACTGTCCCTCTGCGGTCCCTGGGAGGGAATAAAGAGAAGATTCGAGTGCTTTTCATCCTGGACGGATTGGACCAGAGCAGACTTTCTCTAGACTTCAACAACAACGTTCTGTCTGCTCAAGTAAATGACGTCAACCGGCCGGCCACCGTCGACGCCGTCATCACCAACCTCCTTAATGGCAACCTCCTCCCCGGCGCCATGCTCTGGGTCATCTCACGCCCCCCCGCAGCCAAAGCCATCCCGCGTCGCCACGTCGACCAGTGGATAACGGTGCAAGGCTTCCGCGAAAGAGAGATCAGAGAGTACTTCGAAAAGAGGATCCCTGACCCGGCCCAAGCCGAGAGGCTGCTGTTGGACATCCAGGCCTCCCGCTGCCTCTACTGCATGTGTCACATCCCTTTCTTCTGCTGCGTCATATCCACGTTCCTGCAGAAGAAACGAAGCAGTGACAGGCCAGAAGGGGACGAGAAAACAAGAAAGCAAAAAGGAGAGGCAGCGAAGACTGTGGAGAACCCCACCAATCTGACGGAGTTGTATGTTCGCTTCTTCGCAGCTCTCATCGACAGGACTGCTGAGACTATGCCCCGCCCCCAAACAGGAAGCGTTGATCGAAGGAAGAGCGGCACCCTCAGGGCACTAAGTGCCATGGCACCGGGCTCGGGGACTGGTGACACGGACTCGGTCCTGCTCCGTCTGTGTCGGCTGGCGTGGCAGCAGCTGCAGAGCGGTCGGCTGGTTTTCCCTGAAAAGGCCCTGACCGCGGCCGGGCTGGTCAGCGGCCAAGTGGCCGTCTTCTCCGGGGTTCTGCTGGGCGTCCGCGACAAGTACCGCTTTGTCCACTTCAGTCTGCAGGAGCTGCTAGCAGCAATATACGTTCACTACTCACATCGGCAACTCAGGCAAAACCTGCTGAGCAAAGCCCTGATCACGCAATGTGTGAGCTTTTTAGGCCGGTCAGTATATTTACCCGTACACATACACACACGCAACTAATTGTGTAGTACATCATATACAAGATGCTATATGGATCCCTAAAATCAAGAATTGTTCAGAAATGCTAAAATTTAAGCCTGTTGGGAGTTGCTGCAATGAGAATGTTGTAACTACAAATTGAAAATGAAGACATTATCATTTCTAATACTGTCACAAGGATGGCCTATGTGTTGCTATTAATATACCCTATCCAGAGACTATCGGTCATTTCCAGGGTCCAGTCTTAAACACTAATCCACATGCAAATTATATTGGAAAGTGAGTATAGGGACCCATAAAGAGGTTAAAGTTACTTTTGAAAGCTAGAACTAGTAGAAAGTTACTTATGCCTGCTGTCTAACCTTGTAGTAATCCATGTTAAATTCCTGAAAATGGCCTCATTTATGTCAAATATGCCTCTTTGTAGAATTTAATTTCCAAAACAAAAGTGACTTCCAACCTAGGCCATTTTGTTTTTAAAACTAGGCCCTCAATGTAAGGCCTATTAATATTTCTAAAGCATTGCCTTATATAATTGAGCACTTGAATGCTGTAAGGATTCCGGGTGAACAGAGCGATGGTCGGGATCCAAACGCGCGACTCTAGACACACGTACTGTAGGGTGAGCCGGTGTCTCTAAGCTCGGAGGCAAACGAGCTGTGGGGTGTTGAATACTCAAGTAAACGAGCAGGGAAGAATGTTCAGCAGTGTAAGTGCGCGTAGTATTTATATATATATATATATGTTGCAAAAAGGCTGGAAGGTCAAAAGCTGCAATGTAATGCAGGAGTCAAGAACTAAATACGTAGCAGTGTAGACTGGCATAATACTTCGTTTGAACTGACACTGGGCAATGGGAACTGAAATAGGGACCGTGATCAGTTGATGAGGGACAGGTGTGAACAGTTGACCAGGTGCTTGATGACAACAGTGTTTGTGTGACGGTGATGAGCACCTGCGCCCATAGGCCACCAGATGGGGAAGTAGGGCCCGAAATAGAGCCAGGTCATGGTGGAACCCTGACAAATGCAAGTAGACAAGTTTCCTGCATTATCGACAAAACAGCATTAACTGGTCACCAGTATAACAGCATAAACTGGTCACAAGTATAACAGCATTAACTGGTCACCAGTATACCAGCATTAACTGGTCACCAGTATAACAGCATTAACTGGTCACCAGTATAACAGCATTATCTGGTCACCAGTATAACAGCATTACCTGGTCACCAGTATAACAGCACTAACTGGTCACCAGTATAACAGAATTACCTGGTCACCAGTATAACAGCATTAACTGGTTACCAGTATACCAGCATTACCTGGTCACCAGTATAACAGCATTAACTGGTTACCAGTATACCAGCATTACCTGGTCACCAGTATAAAGGCATTACCTGGTCACCAGTATAACAGCACTAACTGGTTACCAGTATACCAGCATTACCTGGTCACCAGTATAAAGGCATTACCTGGTCACCAGTATAACAGCACTAACTGGTCACCAGTATAACAGCATTACCTGGTCACCAGTATACCAGCATTACCTGGTCACCAGTATACCAGCATTAACTGGTCAACAGTATAACAGCAGATGCAGGTCAGCAGTGTCCAGTGCAAAATAAATGAGGTTGATCCTGTTCTATTCAGATTTTGAAATGTCTGTCATACGCAGGTCAGAGTACAAGTTCCACAAGGCGGCCATCAAAAAGTCTCTCCGCAGCCCCACGGGTCACCTGGACCACTTCGTTCGCTTCCTGTTGGGCCTCTCATTGAAGCCCAACCTGGAGCTCCTGCAGGAGCTTATGCCAGAGGAGGGTTGGGGGGAGGACATGGAGGATTGCGTGGACCAGACGGTGAGGTACATCCAGCTGCGTTTAGGCGGCAAGAAGGGAGGAGTACCGCAGCAGAGATGCGAGAACCTTTTCCTCTGCCTGAGAGAGCTGGGAGACGCGTCGCTAGCAGTGAAACTGCAGGAATACTTGAAATCAGGTAGAAACACTGGCTTCCTGTTTGACGGGGAGATTGGACCAAAAACAAGTGTCTTTCCATGTGTCACGGATTAATCTAATGTAGAGACAAGTTGACAAAGACCCTGGTGCATTATACTGGAGCCTGCTGCCCTGTCAAATGCTGAAACCCTGCAGTTACAATACAGTGTAAAGATAATTTAGTTGGAAAAATTATAGTTTCTTCACTTTTTTCAGCAGATAATAATATTAATATGGCTATGTATTTGAATTCCCTGTTTTGTATATCTTCAATTTCAGAGCCAATTACATTAGGTACAATTGTTTTAGACTATAACATTTGACTGGGTGTATTTGCTAGACAGAAGCACCTTTGGTAGCCAGTGGGACAAACAGAGGTTTGAATAATTTACAAAAACTCCTACGTTGGCATTACCTTTTGTACAGTCTAAATTGTTCAAGCTCAGTGTATTTGTTTTGGAGTCAATGATGGACAGAATTACTAATGTCTCAGACTTTTAATTGCTGATTTAAGTGAGTGTTGATACTGGGGCACTCAGGAGCATTCAGCAGCTCTAGGAAAGCCTCAGGTTAATTACACACGTAAATGCAAAAGACACACCAACACAAATGTCCAAATGTTGTGTGTTCCTGGATTCTGGTCACTAATTTAAATGACAAACAGTGGATGAATGACATAACACCACAATATCCTATGAAGAATGTGTTCCCCTGACCAGACTCCAGGCAGCTACTGGGCTACCATACATTTTGTTCAGCTAGTAAATCTACTTATGTAGCTCGTTAGGGTAGTTAGTTCACGTTTGCAAGCTATGCTCATACTAAAGCTGAGCTGTTCATTTAAATTGTTCATGTCGTATACTATTTAGAAAACAATGTTGCATATTTGTATTACAGTGGGCATTACCTTCAGGCCAGGAAGATTATTCTTTTGCCTCAGCAAATCCTGAAACACAAAACCTCAGTCTGCGGTTGAAAATCATTTTGCCCAACATTATAATGATTTTCTTTTTTAGAATGATTCTGAATTTACATAACCTATATATATTTATACATTTATACATACAGCAGGTGAAATAAGTATTGAACACGTCACCATTTTTCTCAATAAATATGGTTTTCCAAAGGTGCTATTGACATGAAATGTTGGTAACAACCAAAGTGATCCATACATACAAAGCAACCAAAACAAATAAGCTCAGAAATTAAGCTATGTGTAAAAATGTGAAATGAAACAGGAAAAAAGTATTAAACACACTTAATAATATTTATTTTATACTTTTTACAGAAGCCTTTGTAGGTAAGGACAGCTTCAAGGCGCCTCCTGTATGTAGAAACTAGTCACATGAATTGCTCTGGTGTGATTTTGACCCATTCTTCCACACAAACAGTCTTCAAATCTTGAAGGTTCCATAGGCCTCTTCTATGAATCTTGATCTTCAGTTCTTTCCATAGATTTTCAATGGGATTTATGTCAGGTGATTGGCTGGGCCATTCTAGCAGCTTTATTTTCTTTCCTTGAAACAATTTGAGAGTTTCCTTGGCTGTGTGTCTGGGATCATTGTCTTGCTGAAATGTCCACCCCAATTTCATCTTCATGATCCTGGTAGATGGCAGCAGATATGTGTCAAGAATGTCTTGGTAAATTTGTCCATTCATCGTTCCTTTAATTATGTGAGGTTTGCAAGTACCATTTGTTTAAAAGCAGCCCCACACCAGGATGTTCCCACCTCCAAACTTCACTGTTGGTATGGTGTTTTTAGCGTGATCTGCAGTGCCATTTGTCCACCAAACATGGTGTGTATTATGGCATCCAAACAGTTAAATTTTGCTCTCATCTGACCACAATATATTCTCCCAATATTTCACTGGGTTTTCCAAATGTCATGCAGCAAACTTTAAACAAGCTTCAACATGCTTTTTTTCAGCAGTGGAGTCTTGCGTGGTGAGTTTGCATACAGGCCATGATGGTGGAGTACATTACTTACTGTTTTCTTTGAGACAACAGTACCTGCTAATTCCAGGTCTTTTTGAACCTCTCCACAAGTGTTCATTGGTTCTTGGACTATTCTGTTCACTCCTTTGTCAGAATTCTTGCGAGGAGCACCTGGTCAAGGCAAATTTATGGTGAAATTATTGTCTTTCCACTTCCGTATTATGCTCAATGGAACATTTAGAAGTTTAGGAATGCACCTGTAACCAATGCCTTTGTTATGTTTTGCAACAATTAGGTTGCAAAGGTCTTGAGACAGCTCTTTGCTTTTACCTATCATGAGATGTGTCTTGTGTGACACCTTGGAAATGAAACCTTTTTGTAGGCCATCAGTTGGCACTGAATTTGCACTGACAAGGGGCTGGATTGCTTTTTAATTACTGATAGATATCAGCTGTTGTCTTGGCTTTCCATGCCTTTTTACACCTCCCTTTCTTCATATGTTCAATACTTTTTCCCTGTGTCATTTCACATTATTACACATAGCTTAATTTCTGATCTTATTCGTTTTGGTTTTGTATGTATGGATTACGTGGTATGTTACCAACATCTGGTGAAAATGATAATATGGTTTAGTTTATTTGGTAGTGGATCTCAGGTGGCTTCAGTATATCAAGTGTTCTTACCCCCCCCCCCCCC